>QVNV01022686.1:0-28635 GCA_014825455.1 Pseudomyrmex pallidus | reverse complement strand
AAAAATATTTTTAATTAACACAAATATTAAAGGCGCATCTGCTCGCGAGAAGCTCAGACCTCGATTAAGAATAACGCGGGATTACACAAGTTTTTAATTCGAAAATCTATATCGAACACTTGTGATTTGTAACATAAATACGCAAATTATTTACTGTAATTAATAAAAAAATTTTGAAAAACATTATTTTAAAAACTATCACTTCGTCCAATTTGGAACTCTCTGCTTTTTGCGCAAAAAAAGTTTTTATTTAGGCTTACTTTACATAAATAAACAATATATGTAATTTTATATATATATACACATTTTAAGAAAATTCTATATAATTTATATATCATACAGCTTTATCACACTTGTTAATTAGAGATAGCCCTGTATTACAGACAGTACGATTAGAGATAATTAGAGATAGCCCTGTATTACAGAGTGTACGATTTCGCGTGTACGTCTCTGTATAGCTTCAATATTTATTTTTACTGAACGTTATCATATTGCGAAATTCGAATTCCTCTTTTTGTTTTTTCTGCATCAACTTCGCCACAATCGGACTGAACAAACTGGAATCGTGTTCTGTTGAGTCCATCTCATTACTGATACATCTCGCGACCAAACTAGTGATCCATCCTGCGATCAGCGCAACAAGGAATCCCAGCGGACCGTACCACATGTAGGAAATGCGATAAAGATAGAAGTAGGACTCGTTCTCCTCCGATCTGTAATTAAAAAAAAAAAAAAAAAAAAAAAAAAGTCGAAATCGGAGAACTGGCAAAAAAAAAGCATTAATAAACGAGCGGCTGATTTTTACTCACTGATACTCGTAATGCGAATGAATTAGCGATTCATCGCCTACTCCGTGATACTCAATAACGGTGTCGTTGAATTCACAACCGTCGGTCCTGACTCCCAGGCGTGGAATCGGCGCCTTCGGCTGACCGAATCCTATCCACAGAGAAAACACGAGGCTGAGAACGAAACCCGCGATCGCGCCTTTCTGATTGCACGACGGAACGAACATACCGAGCGTGTACAAGCCCAGCATAGGTCCGCCAACGACACCAAAGATCGTCAGGGCTGCCTGAAAGCAGATCTCGTTACACAAAAGCGTATATCAAAAGATTGACAATTCTCGAGAATTGTCGCAAAATCATTTTTTTCCAAAATTTTTTCGCAGACGATAAGCGCAAAGTTCTTCCGAGTTCAAAGACATTCGCACCTGTAACAAACCGCCGAGATATTCCGCCAGGAAAGCGACCGCCACACACATCAGTCCGACTGCGAAGGTCAAAATTTTGCCGATGACTATCAACGACTTACTGGACAGTTCTTTCTTTCTGTAATCAAATATTGTTTGCTCTTTTGTGATGCGCATATTATTCCGCAAAAAAAAAAAAATTGAAGTCGAAGTAACACATTTTTGTCGCGAGATTCGAGGAATTCGCATTGCCGCGATACTCGGACGATTCTCCCGTATATATCTTGCATTTGTGTGCGCGCGCGCGTGTGCATTTTTACGACTCTTCGCGCTTTTACGAGTCTTACCCTACACGGCAGAGAGGCCTGATGTAATCTTCAAGGATAACAGCGGCGAGGGAATTGTGCGTGGCCGAGACGGTGCTGAGTCCGGCGCTGAAGATCCCGGCTATGAAGAGTCCGGGCAGACCGGGATACCTGGACAACGTGTTCATCACGTAAAAAGGCATCAATTGGTCGGTCGAAGTGATGCTGCCTGCTTCGAGCGGATCGCAGTCGTGATATTTCGCATATATCGCCAGTCCGGAGAAGCACAGTGTGAGCGACATGATCGACGCCATCGGCCAGCTCCACCATAACGCGCGCTGAGCGGATTTCAGATTTCTAATAAAATCGAAATTAATGAATGCAAAGTAAAACGCTCCGATGATGCAGAATCTGACTCAACTGATCCAATTAGTATTATAAGACTTATATATATTCCAGACGTCTCGATTATTTATTTCTGATTGTCTTCAGTCAAATCGTAGATATAAAAAAAAAAATCGTAAAATCTGTAATTCAATGATAACGTGTAGAAAAAATATATTGACCGCATGAAAAGTCACTTACTAGTTCAAGTAATCATCAACGTTGTGCAAAAGTAAAATAAAACTGTAATTGATTTCTTTATCGATCGTCACCAATGTGTGATCTCATTATTGTGCGAATTATCGAGTCATTTTTTTTCGGCTCGGTTGACACGCGACCGATCGGAAATCGAGCTCGCTTTACCTCACGGTCAGCATTCTCTGAATCTGCACCTGATTAACGCCGTATAAGGACAGGTACGTGAAGAAACCGCCGATTGTCAGGCTCCACCACGTGTGCCGTACAGTCGGATCCGGAGATATGCTGCGGGCATAGTGTGCAAAAACCTGAACTAAATGAACGAACGTCGTTTGACAACGATTCGGTGTCTATTTTTATTCGCCTTGCTCTCTTGCGCGGGTTTATCATTGTTTCGAGTAAGGGAATTCGCTTTGTTCGGATATAATTACTTATCGAATTCTAATCTGGATCCCTCGCGAGCGATTCGCCAGATTGCGTCGAGGCCGCCGGTGTCGACGGCCGCGGTGACGATAACCATGACGACCGCGATCAGCATCAGTAAACCCTGAAACACGTCGGTGACGAGGACCGCCTTGATGCCGCCGATCGTCGAGTAGAATGTGCAGATCAGCCCGATGAGCATCACGCTCACGTTCTTCGCGATACCGGTGGTGGCTTCTAGGGCGAGAGCGGGCGCGTACAACACCACGCCGGTGTAGAGGAGAAGCTGGAGCAAAAAGGCGAGACTGGCCACTAATCTGGCGACCGTGCCGAAACGCCTCTGCAGATACTGCAACAGTTACAGCTTAAATTGATATCTCGATTGGGAGCTGATTCTTATTGCGACGTTTCATTACCGTAACATCCAAAAAGTCTTCTTCTCCTCCCTCTTTTTCCCGAGACTGGTCCTGTTACAACCGGCAAGCGAGTAACAAACATTTCAGTGATATTTGCGTTCTTGCGTATTCGCTTATTAGCGAGCGAATTTCTCGCGAAGCGTTTTCCCTTCTTTTTGCTTTTTTTTTTTTTATCGTTATCTTCTTGCTTTTCTGGTTCTTTTCCTTTATTTTTTTATTATTGAAGTTCCAGATTCTCTTCGACAAGACCGATCTCGGGAATGGGTTGCCGCGCACGCGATAGAGTTAATTACTCGACTTGGCTTCGTTTTGTTTTCTTACCTCGAAACTGCTTGTAGCGCCGAGATTGAAAAACACCGGTAAATAAAGGTAGGCCGCGAACGGCGTGGCGATGCCGTAAGAGATGTTGATCACCGAGTACTGCGTGCCGTAAACGTAATTCTCGGAGCTAACTCCTAGCAGACTGACCGCCGACAAATACGAAACCATCAGACCGATCGCCACCGGGATCATTCGCATCGATTTGCTCGCCATGAAATATTCCTATACGTAGAAATCGGGCTCGGTCAAATCGCACGACAAACAAGTCGTAGTGTTAATATCGAAAGTTTATTAAAATGTAACACACCGCGGCAGAAGCATCGTAACATCGTATATAACAGCATGATATGTAGGATCTAATTACCTCGGTCGATTTCTGCCGGCCGCTAGTGAGCGAATAGTACACGCCGACGCCGGAACTGATCAACATTAATACACCAATAACCGCGTAATCCGCCGCAACTAATGTGGCCATGATGTGTGTTTGTCGTAAAACTTATTCCTATCACATTAATGACAACACTTGGCGCTATAAACTTGGCGTGCGATCGTTAAATGATCGATCAGCTGATTGTGGAGTATCCGCTTGACGATGTGCGGTGTGTTATCGCATTTAGAAAGCAGATAATAAACGCGTTTACGCAGATTTGAAACGTGTTGAGGCAAGGTTCCGCGATACAATGCGAGCAATGTGCGAGTTACTTAAGTAGTTTCGATACAGGGAAAACAAGATGTGTGATTGTGTGAGCGCGCGCGAAATATAATTGAAGATACAAGGTAGTGGTAGGTCGATGTACTGCTATCGCAAGAAAAGATCTAAAAGTCGATAAACGTTGTAAGAAACGATTATGTAGATTTTTTTAAATAATTTATTTAATTTTAAATAGAAAATTTAGCTCCTTCAATATTTTGACGTAATGTCAATTTCAGGTTTCAACAGAAAACAACATCTGATGCAAAGGGATTATTGCTAAACTAAATAAAAACAAAATAAAATAATGAAAAAGTAAATAAGTAAATAAAAAATAAATAAGTACAATATAAAAAAAACTTTCGAATACAAAATGTGAGATTATCCAAATTCTTCGAGCAAATGTTATGTTTATGTTGCGTTTTTGAAAACGTGTTGTGTGTGTTTAATTCTTGAAACAACTTCACACTTTTCTACACTTCGTTTCAGATTTGATCGTTGCGTGAAACAATTTTTTTAGAAATTGGAGACACACATGTACTTATTAACGTTTTCGCAAAGCGCAAGCGACAAGTATGTTCGACAAATGTTACCTCGTCTCGCACGCGTATTATTATACTTATCAACTCTCGCGATACTTAACGTTTCGCGGTAGGTGTACGTGTCGAAAATGCTTTGTCTGCGATCTTTGATACGATCTCTAATCTCTGTTATCAGATAAGAAAGTGAGATCAAAAGATACAGACATATTTCTTGATTGTTTCCTAATTGTTTCATGCGACATCCAAGAAAAATTCACTTTTGTTAGATTCTCTTGTGATCTCTGTATTTTTTTCTCAACTTTTCAAAAATATTTTATGCAAAAAACCGCTTGTTCTAACAACTGATAGTTATTCTTTTTTTTTACTTTAATAACAAAAAAAATTACTTTATATTACGGTGGTACTTGGCATTTTATCTGTACGACAGTAATGCACACGATGACGGGAGTAAGTAGATTTTTATCTACGTTATCAATGTGTGTTACGAATAACACCATATAATTCTATTTATTTATATACATGTAACGCGCTTGTATCTCGCGTGATGAAATCGATGCAGGCACTTAATAAAAGTGTTTCAATCTTGTTTTAGTTTTTGAAAAAAGAAAAAAGAATAAATATTACATAACAGTGTTTTAAAAACATATTTTTGTCTGGAAAATTTAAATAATACTAACGTTATTGTTTTATTAACGTTATTGTATTTTTTATTGTACTGATCTAATTTACTTACGTTTATTATTTATTTATACATTATATACCACACATACTGCACCAATATATATACTGTACTGTATTATCTCGAACAATGCAATTGTGCTCGTTCTTTCTTTTTCATACGCATTATACGCATTAATTTACAAACAAACATATTATGTGGAAGGCATTCATAATCAGATCCCGCAGTGCGTGAGAGCGCGCGAACAAAATCGCTGTCAAGGGAAGGACATGAAGTGTGGAGAACGCGTAAGACATGGGTTACTCATGCCGCTGGAATGTAGTTCACATCGTACATACATATACACCTCCTACGTGCATGCACGAGCGATAAAACCCCGCGGCTGGCGCTCTCTCGTATGTACTCGAAATAAAAATATCAGGGAATATATATCCGCGAACACATATTGAAAGCGCGCGGGTGACACCAACGAGATTTCTGGCGGTTGTGTCGTACAAGGGAGGCTCCCTAACACACAGAGTCTCGGTACACGATCGTGAATCGCGCATGCAATAATATTATTATTTTCTCGCGACGCTCGTGACAAACAATGTCATCAGACAAAATACATCAGAGTGCTTCAAAAAAATATTAACACTTGTGGAAGTAACGTGAAGATTTTGTTTAGAGAAAACAGAATTGGTGACATACAAGATAATAAGTGTACTTTGTCTTCAAAGAGTCACGTGGCCGTCATTGTCAATAGAATTTCTAAAATTTTCTCCAGATAATCTTTGGAGAGCTCCGAGGCGCATTTCATAATTCTCCATATCGTGTTAACGTTGAAGCACCCTGTATTTACTACCACGCAAGTTATACGTGAAACAGCAGCTACTATATAGCTCGCTTCTGAAAACCAAATTCTTCACATTCTTCATTTTCCACGCGTACTTTTCAAGGAATTCCACGTTGCATTGTGTTCGATCAGTTTCTTCTCATCTTTCACGACTATATGTATGTATATTCTCATTGGAATGTCGGATTTTTACTTCTATTTCACGATGCCATTTTGAAAACCTGTTGAACGTGTGCAATATCGAATTCCTTCCCCCTCCTCTTCTATATACTAAGAAATACACAAACTACGACATAAGATATGACGGTTATCTCGATGATTTTAGAGGATCTTCCTGACTTTATATCTTCTCTTTTCGTGAAATCAATTTAATTTGCATACAGAATAATGACGCAACTATTCGAGTTTTTTTTGCGATGTTTCGCGCGCACGTGTGCGCACGGTTTCCTCTCGTTTCTAATCATAAACATATCTCGCGCAGCCGGTCACATTCAAGTGCTACGTATTCCAACTCGAGGCGCGCGCTCGAAAATGTTCGCGACGGCGGCGCAAGGCCGGGATGCGAAGCGCGAGAATGCCGGAGTGAGCGATTCCGCGCCGTAGCGGCTCCTCCGTGATTTTCCTTCGCGCGGTGGCGCGATGCGGCGCGCGGCGCGACCAGGTACACGGGGTCGGTGATCGCGCGGAGAATGCTGCGGGGACGCGCAGGTTGAACGGCTGCGAAATGCATCGGCTATCGGGGCCCTGAAAGAGCCAAGGAAGAAGCGAGAATGAGGGAAGAGATAGAGGGAACGGGAAAAAGAGAGAGAGAGAGAGAAAGAGAGAGAAAGAGGGTGGGAGAGACCGGCTTTTATAATGGTGCGGCAGTTATACCGGTAAGCGAGTAAATGCATCAACGTGCTGCGAGTCAAGAGAAACATTCAAGAGAGGAAAGAAGAGAGTGAGTGAGAGAAAGAGAGAAAGAGAGACGAGAGAGGAAGAAAGAGAGAGAGAGAGAGCGAGGGAAAAAGACGAGGGGGAAAAGAGAATAGACAACTGCACGGCCGCACGAGAATGCGTACGAGTGATCGGGAGGAAGTGCAAAACCACGAGGAGACGGGGAGGCATCTCTTCTCCAGGGTGTGGGCGGATTGCACGCGCGTCTCCCGGTAATGGAGCTCATCGATCATCCCTTCGCGGATAAGATGGCCTCTCCTCCTTTCTGTTCTTTCTGTGGATCGTCCATTAGTCAATTTTCTTGATTACCGCGACTCGAGGCCAGACGACTCCAAGAAAACGCGTCTATTTCGGGAAGAAAGCAATTGTCGCTGACGCATCCTCGCAAGAACCAAATCGAAGCGATCGAAGACGATGCGTTTCGACGATCGTCATTTTTTTTTGTTTTCCTTAGATTTCTGATCGGTATTCTATACAATCGCTTCTCCCATTGCTCGCGAATAGAAGCCGGAGTAACGCCGGCAGCAATCCGATGATTTATTACGGATTCTTTTCATAAGCTGCGCGCGAATCACGGAGCTTATAAGCGAGCTTTGAGAGCGCGCGCTGCAGAATTCCACAGAAATACCGCCGTAATTCGTCGTTGACTGCTTACCGTTTATTCCATTTGCATACTTCCATTTGTGCGCGCCGCCAACATATGCCGGCCATTGTTACCGTTGCCGTTAGTTGTCGCGTTATGTCGACATGATTGCGGTCTATTGCGAGAACATCAATTATTCCATTGAGCATGTATTCGCGCTCTCGTCGATACGGTCATCGATGATGAAGATATATTACAACTTGATGATCAAGTAAACTGTGTGTACAGCTCGAACAAAATTATAACTGTAATTAAACATTTTTCAAAGCGATGCACAAAATTGAGTAGGATTTATATTTTTGTTAAAATATATAATTTAGCGCGTTTGATATATGCAGAGATCTGTGATTTGCTGTTTGCAGTGAGAACGCTGGGCGTAGCAGCGACGAAATGAAGCATGCAGTATGCGTGGTAGCGGTGTCACGGCTGCGCGGTCTTGCCTTCAACCCCTGGTGTCCGCCAGCCGCTATCTCGCCGTACACGCTCTTCCCGGTGATCCTCTCTACTTCGTCGTTGAGGTGAGACAAATGTCATTTGCGAACGAATATTGCTCATTTTTAATTTAATAATAAAAGATGTAATATATAAAACTTTACAAGTATATTTCATGAAAAATATCGCTTGTTTTTTTACAATTTCAGGCAAAGTCAAGAGTGAAGGAAGTTTACACGCAGACATGCTCGATTCTCAGCCAACAGGGCATGCGAGACTGCGAACTTTTCGGCCTAGCGATATTGTCTGGTGAGTTACAGTTGCAGTTGCACAGTCTTATATTTCCGCCCGCGCACTCTAACAATACGCGAGACCGAACTTTCATGCCGATAAAACTGGATCGAATTACCGATACTCTGGTGAATTATCAAGCGTATTATCTATGTTTACCCATACCGGAGTCTGAATGATTAAACTACGAAAAAAAAAAAATACGTCAACAAGCTCTTTTACGATTGCGACCAGTGGTTCAAAATAGAAGCTACGGAAATGGAGATTGCGAAAGAATGCAAGAGAAAATGCGCGCAGTCTGTAGCAGTGCGTTCCTTGCATTCTTTGAGTCGTGCGTCAAAAGCGATCGCATTCAAAAAATAGACGTTACGATCTTCTTCGCATTATTGTCTGCGCGACTCTCTTTCTCTCTCTCTCTCTCTCTCTCTCTCCTCTCTCTCTCTGTGGCGAGTAAATCGCGTAAACATTAAACTAGCGAGACGTCTGGACCTCTTGACTAATCGTCAGGTCTTTCTGCATACCGCACGGCTCACGCGCGTTCATCGCTACCCTCACTTTGCTCTCCACCAATCGTACCCAAGCCGGTCCGACTGGTGAGCTCCCCACCACCGGGGCGAAGACCCTCTCGGGGCCCTCAAAGGGCCCACACGAGCCTCCACATCCCACCTATCCCTTCTACATTCCAGCGGAGCACCATCACCAGTTGAGCTGGCGGGTTTTGAGACGCGCGAGCCACGGCACGACAGGAAAAAATGCACCTGAGGAACAAGTATAAAAAGACAGTAGGCAGCTCTCTCGCACTCTCCACACGCGCCTCCTCACAGACTGGCCGAAGTCGCGTTTGAACTTCGCGAGTCTTCGCTCCGGCTAAATAGTATCGGCTTTTCCTCTTTCTTCATCTCTTCTAATATGAGACCTTCGATCGGCTTTCCTCGATTCTTTTCGACGGCTTGTCTCTTTCTACCACTTGATCTTTACTTTATATAAATTATTATAATCCGTTCTAATAAGTTTACATCTTTTTCATGTTTTGTCATTGTTTTTTTATTGCAAAACACTCGGTTTATTTGAATCATTCTTCGAAATAATGCGTCTGCTTCATTAATTAAAAAAAAAAAAAAAAAAAACAATGTCTTATTATATTTGTGCGAATATACCTATATTGTTTGATTGTTCTCGTCCAGTTCTCAAGAAAATGTCTGTACTTGTCGTGAAAATTTATTCTTCCCGCGTGTAACATAATTTAATAATTAAACCCGGGTATTGTATGTCGCGAGTAATTAATGGGAAACATCGGATTTTTTTTCTCGGCGATGAGAAATCCGAGTGCGCGCAGAACTTCGCGAGTGGGCAGGAAAGAGAGGAGCCGATATTACGCGCACATACGCAGTATACGCACGAGAAAAGACCGAACGAGGATGAAAGGATGTCGGAACGAAAAAACCGTGAGCGCGCGCAGATGCGCGCAAAAGAGAGAGAGACCGAGTGAGAGAGAAGGGTTGGAGAAGGGGAGACGGAATGCGATAAATGAGAGAGATAATAGGTTGCCAATAAGACGGAGGAGAATGACGAGCGCTGGAAAAAAGAAAGGGATCAGGTAGACGATAGAGGGAGAAAAGCGGACGGAAGGGAGACGGGCGCGGGAGAGAAAAAGAGAGAGAGAACGCGGAGCGCGCCCGGGTAAGACGGTAGCTCCGGTGATTTGTATAAGGCCTCTCGTATTCCATCTCCTGGTCGTGAGCGTCTCTCCGCCGGCGCGACGCGGCGGCTCCGCACACAGGAATGTGGAAGGAGGGCGCCGAGGAGGACAGGGATCGTCGGCGCGCGACGACGCGGTGGTGGAAAGGAGCGAGAAGGTCCAACCGGGCCCCGGAACGGGCGGAAGGGAGGAGAACAGCGGGGAGTTAGCGGAGAATAGGGGCCCCGGCACAGGTCCAGGGGGATATATATCGCGGCGAAGCTGAAGCTGCGTCACAACAGGACTCCAATGCGTCCTTCTCCCTTTCTTCCTCTTTCCTCTTTTCCCTCGCCTTCCACCTCGGTTCTTTGCACCGCACGCTTTGCACGGCGACGACGACGGTCCTTGTCTGGCGAATCTCCGTAGCCGCCAACACTTTCGTCAGCATCACAATTCCTTCCGCGCCATTTGCCGAATATCAGCGAGAGACTCTTCTCGATCTGTGTTTGTAGAAGAGATCTGCATCTCTTCCCCGTTTCTTTCTATCTATCGTCTAAATCAATCTTCTTCGGAATTCCAGGAATCAAAAATGGCCGTTAAGTTATGATTATGCGGGGGATCGGATAGAGAAAAAAAATTCCTCGGTCGAAGAGATTTATCTATTGTAAAGTTTTTTCCTTTTTATATTACACATCTCACACATCTGTCCTTCCTTTACTTCTATTTTCGCTCTTTCTCTCTCTTTTTCTCTGCACAACGTAATAACGCAAACACATGTTCATGAAGCGAGAGTCTACATGAATGGGTCATTCATAAAGTGTAATGGCGTTTTACAAATTAAAACGCGTCACCGTTTGATTTATATTTATGCGATTGCTACTGGAAACCCATATAATGTATATATATACGTTTAGAAGAGAAGAGAACACATGTTGCGGTTAAAGATAAAATAGGAAACGAGTCATTGTAGAGTGAGGACGCTTTGTCAAAGAGAATCCCTTATGTTATGGCAACACAGTTTATGGTGAATCTTGTTTTTTTTTTTACTACCCTATCTCTTTCGCGTACATATCGGAAACTTTTCTCGTTCTTCCGATCTCTGTCGCTTTTTGGCCCGGTTTGTCCTCTTCTTTTCTACGAGATTTCTTCGAGCCGCAGGACGAAAATCTTGAAATAGGATCCGAAACGGCAGGTAATGTTGTTCAATTGTGCAGATGGCATTCCACATTAGTCACGCCATCGTATCAATGACGCGTCATCCTCAGGGAGTCAATTGTGCGTCACAATAGGTGATGAGAGTTAAAGAAGTCGGCCAATAACATCGATATCTAGGTTTATCGCTTAAATTTATCGCTTTTCGTTAGCGTTTGTTCCTATACGAAACACTCGATCGAGACTCGCAAAATTAACGCACTCGAGCCTCAAAAGCAAGAGAACACTTTCTCCAACAGTTCGTTTTCGCGTTTATTTTTATACGCAAAAAATTTTTGTTTGTTGCAATCTCGCGCGCGCCATTTTGAGAATTAAAAATATCCGAAAAAATAACGAGATAAATTCGATACTATTACGTGATTATACGACGAGGGAAAGGTCTTTTCTCCCGGGACTAAAAGCGAAACGGCGACCAGGCACGTCCGCCAGATTCCTCGAAAGAAGCTTCTCTCTTCCTCTCTTTCTTGACTCGGCGGCGTACGAAGAGAGACGGATCGGGTGGAAGGATAGCTAGCGAGAATATCACAAGGCAGAAAAGAGCAGGTTGAATTCCCTCTCTCGGCAATCAGGAATGATTACGGGTGTAATTATGGTTACGGCGCATTGCTGTGAGCCACGTGAATTAGAGAAAGAAAAAAAAACGAGAGGAGTATTGTTTCTTTCTAGGAAACTCGGAGGGGTTCATGAGATAATTCGATTCGTTAGAGTCTTTTTGTGACGATACGGGCGGCCGCTTTTTCCCAGTTTTTCCTGGATGTTCCGGGTAATATACAAAATGCGATGAGCGCTGCACCTGTCTTTCTGTCTCTCTCCCTCTCTCTCTCTCACTCGAGAGAGAGACCGGATATATACATGTTGCGCTTTTATGCGCACCGAAGCAGATCGCGTTATCTGTATCCTGCGTGATTTATTTTGATGGGAGTATCCAGTACATCGAGGGAAGGAAAGATCATCAATTTAGCGCAATCTGTGTTTAGACAGGGAGATAACATTTAGAGCAAAACAGTAAAACAAAAAAAAAAAACCAACAAGCTGCGACGTGGATTCATTTGAGTCCGAATGAGATAAAGGGACGGGGAAGAGGAGGGAGGGGGAGATTGTGCCCTGTCCCGACCGGCGAAGTACTGTATTTCTCGAAGGAATACGATGGACCCAATGGGTCCAATAGATGGTTATGTGAGGGCCAGGGTTAGCCCTCGAGCAACATTCCCCTGTAATGGTCGAGTTATACCTCGGGTAACACAGGTGCTCCTTCGCCGCGGTGAGAGAGTGAGCGCGCATCGAAGGAGGAGCTTCGGCCGCTTTAAGGCAACGTTAGATACATTGCAGTTTGCAACAAACCTCACTCGAAAGAAAAAAAAAAACTCGATATGATATTCGTATAAGATTTATAATATATGAGAGAGAGAGAGAGAAAAAGATTCGCGGCATTGAAATTACGTCGATAAAATGCGACGCTTAATTTATTATTTTTACGAGCAGAAAACGAGCGTAATTACCGTTCGTGTGTGTACAGAATTAATATTGATACATTTATTAATCCGTATAATTTATTTTATCGAAATTACACGCGTGATTTGTAGCGACTTTGTTCCTAAGAACAGACGGTGTACGCGTCCGCTAAGCAGAAGGCTTAGTGTCAGGAAGATATATTGGATACAGTAGATTTTAGTACAGATTTATGAGCAAAGGGCGAATGCTGGTAGCCTCTATTGGCGTAGTGTCGAAGATAAATCTATGCCGTACTTACGAGCAACTTTATTGCCCCGTCGCGAAAGTGTTTTATGCTCGCGTGTGCGGCAATAACTGCAGTTAGTCTGCTGGAGCGACGACTGCAATCCGAAGTCTCTCTTGCTCTCTCTCTTTCTCTCTCTCTCTCTCTTTTTTCTCTCTTGAGAAGGTCCCGATCCACGAATTACAGTTCCCCGTTCAAAAATCAAGTTCCAGTTTGGAAAGCATGTCGCGTTATCGTGCCGTAAGAGCCCCGAGTGTCTGGTCCTCGTGCAGGCAGGACAGGTTTGCAGCGGAACCCTCTCATTCACGAGAGCGACTCTTCTGCCTGCTCCGTGCTCTTTCATTGTTTCGCTCGTTTAGAGAGAGAGTATCGGCATTTCGGCTTGTCAGCCGTGCAAAAACTCGCGTGAACAGAATGAGACTCCAGAAGAACCATATCGGGACATCGGCGGGGCACCTCCTCTCTATATGTGCTTATTTTGGATGTCTCGGCTGTACACCGGGACGCATTAATGACATTGCGTGCGTCCGCATTCGCGTCTCCATTTTAAATCACAATACAAAGCGGAAACGGAGTAGTTCCTGGCAATATATTAGGGGATTCGGAGTACAATCTTTCGTGAGGGATTCCGTATTTCTTTTTTCGAGAAAAATAAAAAGTTTTCCGAGTTTTGACCGTATTATTGTGTTTTATTCCAAAAGTTTTTGATGAATTTCGTGGCAGAGAGAAAAATGAACCAAGTAGTAATTTTATAAAAAAAAAACAATTTATTCTCCGTCAAGTATAACAGCAAAAGATAATAGAAAAAACAATAGGGACTTACTTGGCAGAATGAATAAATTGTTTCTAATAAAATTACTTGATTTCTTTTTTTATCACAAAACTCAACAAAACTTTTGCCTACCCTCAATACGTATATATTAAAACAATCTACATTATTAAATTATATTTTTGTTGTTTTTCAGACGGTGAATATCTTTTTGTGGACCCCGAGAATAAGTTAAACAAGTACGCTCCGAAAAATTGGCGAAATTCTCATACATACGTAAGTAACTGCTTATTTACTGTCCTGATTTTTATCGTGTAAACAAGTAAATATTATTATTCTAAAATTTTGAAGAAAAAAGGATTGGGAAATTTTTAAATTCAAAAACAAAAAAAAAACACGACCGATAATCTTAATTACAGATAATAAAGTCATATAATGAACATGAGTGTGAAATATAAAAGCATAAGACGTAACTAAAACTTACATTAGTGAATGTATCTATCAAATATTCGACGTGTTTTGAAGGAGTGTCTTGTACCTGAAACGTTTTTTTTTTATTGTTGAATTTTTATATCTTTTATAACTCTCTTACTCATTTTATGACTTTATTATTTATATTCTATTACATTACTGATCATTGGCGTATTTTTTTATTCTTCTTTTGAATTATTATCCTACGATCTTATATATTTTACAATTCTTATGCGCTTGACACATGCGCCTGCTTTGTTACTCTCAAATAATGTTCGCTCGTTTCGCAAACAATCGCAACCTAAGATTGAATAGCAGAGAGGAAATGAAAAAAGAAAAGACGATTTACGAACGACGAAAGAAGGAGAAGAAGATGAAGGGAAAAGGGAGGGAAGGACGTGTAGCGCATATACAGTGCAGGCTACCTTGCTCGAATTAGCATTTTCATCCATGGGTGTGCGATGGCGACCGTGCGTTTTGCCTTGAGGGTAGTGTTAAACAAGCATACAGCAGCAGCGGCTCTCCCTCAAGACGAGTAGCAGCAATATATCCTGGCAACTCGTCGAGAGTGCAGGGAGAGAAGGAAAAAAAACGATAGATGAAGAGTAAAAAAAAAAAAGTTCGATTGCACACTCCATCCGCCACATTCCCTGACAACGAGTAATTTTGTAGTAGGAGAAAACGTGTCCGTTGCGTCAAAAAAATTTAATTAACACACAAAGGCGAATCTATTACCTAAATGCGGTATCCGACAAACGAAAATTCACGAAAATCGGGGATCTAACTCGATTATATAATCCGAATTGAGTTCCCGCTTCTCGTTCGAAAATGCTAGCAAGAAACGGCATATAGAATAGCGACTGGTGACGATATTGTCGCGCGCGTGATGAGGAAGAAGAATGGAAAGGGGATCACTTTTAATAGCTAAGGCCCCCTCGAGGAGCCCACTTGCGCTCGGCACGCAAGAAATCCTCCGGGGCTGATGTTCATCGGAGATAAGTACGTAGTGCGGTAGCTCCGGCTTTACCGAACGAGTATTTATTGGTTATTGGCGCGGCTCGTCATTAGCCAAACGAAGGCCCAATCACCGCGAAACAGATTCGGAGATATCACAACGAGATGTCCCTCTCCTCTCCGTTTCTTTTTTTTTTTTTTTTTAATTCTCCGCGCGGAAATTATCGGGACAATTATCGGGAATATTTATGCGCGCAGTTTTTTTTCTTCGTTGTCTTTACACGCCGAATTCACATCCAACGACGTATCCGTACATTAGGAAACGGCCTCTTGTATCTGTTAACGCACACACCGAATACGCAGAAGAACCGTGTAATGAGCGGTTGGCCTGGTTTTCTTAATTTTAGCGATGACTGTATCCACAGTACGAGCAGAGAAGAGAAGATGACGAGGCTGACAGGAAGACGCAGAAAGTTATAGAAGGTGGACGCTGGAGTAGAAAAGTTGGAAAGGAGAGGGAAAGAATGTGCGTTGTAGTGGATTAATATTTATGGTTCGTAAAATATGCGGATGGAGCCGACGGTGTAATTTGCTGCGATTTGACCGGAGGGTCTAGGTCTAGACGCGACCAAAAAGGCCTTCCTCCGGTTTAATTTTCGGCTACCGAATTTAGAATGGGGCTCCGCGTTATTGGTACCTGTCCTTTCTTCTTCCCTTTTACCTCTTCCCTCGTGATACGCCCTAGCTGTTTTTTTTTCTCCCCCGCCTCTCATTGGATGATGTATCGAGCACATTGTAAGGATCACTGCTTAGCAGCAAGCGCTTGTGCGCGTGTGTGTTGTTGTGCAGTCTCTAATTTGTGTTAATGAAACTTCTGAGATCGTTCTTCGCCTCCAGTGAGGATGCGTCACGGGGAACGGATATATATTTCGTGTTTCCTCGATTCGATACGAGGATATTGTATTCGCGAGAGCGCACATTCGCGTTCAAATATAAATTATTACAGTGATACACGTTTACACGATGGTCGCGAGGTTTATTCTTGCTCGTCACGAAACATCCTGTGACGACCCGAGATCCGTAGAGAATTGTCATGTCGGTTTTAGATATCGACAATCGCGGCGGACAGTAGTGCTGCATTAGAGAACAATACGTCTCGCGTTACTTGTTTATTCATCGAAACAGTTGTTCGTCGTTTCCCCCGTCGTATATGCTAAATATGCGCCGTATTATATATGCGTACATGTCAATCACATGCGGCGCGTGTTTGCAGTCGCGACGCGCACACGACAGCCATTGTTACAACTCTCTAGCATGCGATCTCTGTATCATCTATTTCGATTTACAGTTTGTTTTACGCGCGATTTATATAGTTTTTGCGAGCGTTACACATCACGCGTTTGATGCGTATATTATTTTTATTAATTATTATTATTATATTTTTTTTATTTCAGGGTTTAGACAGCAGCGGGAGACCGGCCTTCGTTCTGTACTTTCGAGTTCATTTCTACGTCGACACTCCATTACTCTTGAGGTGAGAGAGATGTTCATATTTTATTTTCGACCGCGTGTCTCTATACTTTTTCTCGGTGGATTCTAGGAAGAAATCAGCGCCGCATCCCCGAGTCTCGTAGCGAAGGGGAAGTCTCTCGGGTCGTCTGCTATCATAATGCGAACTCCTCTTCGGATGCGGACGACACACATCGTCGAGTGAAAAAAGCAGCGAGAGAATGCGATTCCCGATCGCGGAATTAATTCGATTGCGGAGTCATGAAACGCGCTGATGTATATATACACGCGGCTAAATTGCTACTATGCAAAACGCACGCACTCGGCCGTTTTTTCTCTTCTAGATGTACGCGTCGGTGTCGCGCGATTACAAGGCGCTCTTCGCCGCGTGCGGCGGTAAAAGAAACACGAGAAAGACGAGATCACAAAGTGAGACAAGTAGCAGTTCCGAACTGCAGAAGCGAGAGCCCACACACACAATCCAAGTTAATCCAATTAAGTTCAATTTTCGCGAACTTTTCTTTCACGAGCTGGAAGTGCGGCTCGCGGATTTGAGTTTGAGTTACGAAGCGGAGTGCGACTTATGGATTTTTATGCTCTTTCAAATCCCAAAACTTAATCTCGGAACTTAATTCGGCTCTTGTTTTGTTTTTTTTTTTTTTATTGAAAACGTCACAAGTTACGCAATAACTTTGAAGCTTTCGTAGGAAAGATACGCACATATATGTGCAGTCGCGAACTCTGGACTCCCGCCCGGTAGCCGAGACCTATTCTTGTAATTACAAATTATTATATGACGCGCGTGTGTGTGATAGATATACCGTGCGCATTAAATGGAAGTGTTCTCTCTCTCTTTCTCTTTCTCTCTCTCTCCCGACTTCCTTCGGTAATTATACCGATCCATATAGTCGGTTTCTGATTTCCACTCGAAACCCATGATTTATATCGGACTTGGCGATTCACCGCACGTTCGCGTCGACGAGGGTTTAATTCTCGAGCTACACATAAGAGCCCGGGGCCGTGCGGACCTCAAATTCCGCCGTGCCGTCCTCGCCGGTGCTTCCGACTTGGTTAATGATGATGCTTGCCGGTTCTCGTTCCGAATTTCGCTCCGCGCTCTCCTGAACTGACGCGGTTCTTGACGCGGCATTCGAGATATCATCTCGTCTATAATGACAGCAAGTTTATGACTTTCCTTGTGTCGCGATATAAAACTCGTTAATAATCGTTAATAATTTTTCCACGATTTTTGTCTTTCTTTCATTTTATGATGACGTAAGCGAACGTTGCTTTGATTGACGCGTAACCTCGGTTAATTCCGCTAATTATCTCTGTAGCTATAAGCCGTGTTTTGTTGTGTTCAAGCGATGAGACGACGAGGCATCACTATTATCTGCAACTGCGCGACAACGTCGTCAGGCATGGCGGCGGAGTCGAGAGCCTCCATTCTCACCATCCCCTTCACGAGCCGTCCATCGTCACGCAGCTGCTCGTGCTCGCCGGACTCGCCCTTCAGGCCGACCTTGGCGACTACTCCGAGGAACGGCACAGACCGCACGCGGGATCTGTCGGCTATTGCAAATCCACGGATTACCTTCCTCCACACGTAAGCCGAATGTTCAGTTTCCGGTTTCTTAAGATTGAACAGATTGTTGTACAGATTGACAAGAATTGTTGTCCAGCGATTGAAATGCTAGAAATATCACTGAGAAATGTCATTGAGAAATTTAATATTTCTTTCTATATTATTTTTTTTGTTGCGCTAAAGGGAAAAAGAAAGACGCCACAAAAACTTCAATTTTGTTTATAAGTCTTGAATTTTGTAAATTGCTTAAAGACAAAAAATTGCTATTCTAAAAATACGACACAAACGCTTGCAGATGTGCCTCGAGTCGAACGTGCTTGCCGTGCTTGCGGCTCAGCACAGGGAGAATAACGGGCTCTCCAGGGAGGAGGCAGAGCTGCAATACATCCGGGAGGCGGTACAGCTGGAGGCGCCGCTCAACGCTCACCTGTATCGACTGCGTCGTAGCAAGAACGAAACCGGACCCGGACGTATACTCTTGGCGATTTGCGCTCGCGGAGTGCGAATCTACGTCGAGGAGGAGACACCGCGCGTCTTCGCCTGGAACAGCATCGGAAAACTCTCTTTCGATGTAAGCACTGACATTTCTGGAAATCATGTATCACGTTGGAATTAAACAAGTTGTAAATATCTTGTGCTAAAATAAATTATTTTGGAAGATTATTTAAAAAAGATGTAATACATCAAAAAAATTATTTAAAAGCCTATAATAATTATTTATCAACACATTTCTTCAAAATCTCGTTTATTTCTTCTGAAACAGCGCAAGAAGTTTGAAATACGAGCGGTCGATCAACCGGACAAACTCACTCTCTACAGCGGATGCGATGACAAAAGCAAACTTCTCTGGGGACTTTGCCGCGACACCCATCAATTCTCCATGGCAATAGCGCCCAGGGTGAACGAAGCCAAAAAACGAGAAGAAGAAGGTAAGATATTGCGTTGTCATTTTTATTCATTTTTGATAATCCAATGAAAATCAAAGATTAAGCGATCGATTGAACGCTAACACAATCAAATTTGACTTTTACTTGTTTAATTTTTATATTAGCAAAAGACAAAGTTCTGAACTTCTATGATTCTATTTTGTAACAAAATAAATAGCGTTTTTCTCGTAAACAGTTTTTTCGTAACAAATCGTTTGTTAATCGATTAAATCGAACGTGGTTTGTAGAAAGGAAAGTCCTGCGGGACTGTTACATGTACCCTACTCGATGCAAGCTGAGCTTAACAACGCGCGGCGCGCGCGGCGATCAGCGCATTTCCGTCATTTCGAGCACATCTTCCAACACGACATCCGGTATAGTCAGCGATCGGGTGCACAGCGAGGATGAACCGGACACCGCACCAGCGTCGACCGAGTGTTTACCGCGTTTAACCGAGACAACACCCTACTCGACCTCGCCGAGTAGGATTTTAAATGGCACAAACACGGACACGGACAATCGCTCAATGCCATCTTCTCCCGCTTCTATTGTCGATGGTAAGCTTTAGTTGATGACAGAAACTTGTTATTTATGTAATCAGCATTGAAAAAAAGCATTAAAAGTTTCAACGACGCAAGAATCGAAGGTTTTTGAGAGATAATTACTTATTATCCAAATTTATATTAAAAAAAACTATATATCGTCGTGATATACCTATCGTTTAATTATTTAAAATCAGCAAAGATCGCGGATTGTGATTTCAGGACAATTTTCAGAAGTCGACGGTTCCGATGCCATCTCGACGTCGGTCGCGTTGCGACTCGCGTCGAGCGCGGCGACGGCTGCTGAGGGTTCGCAGTGTAGCAGCAGCTGCAGCACGGTCGTCGTCGTTAATACACCTGCGGGCGGGACATCGCGAATGCGCCGCGCCTCGGCGACCTCCAGCCTGGAACTCGGTTATTCGCACACGGCGCAAAATTCCGCGGTTTCGTCGGAGACGGCTAGTTTTCCAGGCGCTATTTACGACAGGTGTAAGAAACCGGGCAAGTACACAGGTGAGCGAATAGAGAAAATAATTAAATTACAATTTAACAAAAAAATGGTCTTATAAACTATACAAACAATGTCTTTGTGTTTTCAATTGACTTGTTTTTTTAAAAAGACATTATTGTAGGGATTGATACATCCATTATTTGAATTTAAACTGTTAAAATTCAAATTGCTTGAAATTGCGCGAATGATTTAAATTCAAATTATTCGAATTCGGATTTTATTACACACTTTTCAGGTACTGATCTCGCGAGTGAGACTAGCGGTGTGTACACACTAAGAAGCAGCGAGATGCAGGACGAAAGAATCGGTGATAATCTGTACTCACCTACGGGCGACACCAACGAATCTTCAGCGGCGAGCGTTTGCGCTCTGAGCTCCGTTCAGTCCACCACTGACGAAGCATCCGTCACGTCCGGTTTTTACACCATTCACAGCGAGCTGCGTTCCGAGAGCGACGTTTACACCGAGGACGTCGGTACGGAAGACCAGGAACCGATATATAGCGTCTGCAAGGGCGACGACGACGGAGTATCCTTGAATCAACAACTGGAAGATCTTCGTTCGCGAAGCAACAGCATCCTCAGCGCGGACAGCTTCCGCGGCGACGGCAGCGATCCATCCAATGCAAAAACGCGTCTGTCGGCCGACGAGTTGTCGGCTCTAATAGTCGGCAGGTACCCTCCGCGCAAAACTATCAGCAATTCGATGGATTCGGACTGCGATTACGTGACTATGCCGCCTCCTCCTCCACCGCCACCTCCGCCACCGCCGCCTAGAACGGACAGTGATCGGCAGTTGCCACCACCTCCTCCTTATCCGGTGGAGAACATCGACTACGCGACGATCAACGTCCCGAAGAGATCGAACATACCGGAATTGGATCGGGAACGAGAACCACCACCGCCACCGCCGTACAATGCGACTCGTGGAGGTGATTTCGTTCCTCTGCCGCCAAGACGAGTCGATCCACCGCCGCCGCCACCTCCGTACACTTTGCCGCGAGAAAGAATTCAAATACCGCCACCCACGCCCCCGCGGAACGATGCGATTACGCCGCGAGAACCGCCACCACCGCCGCCGCCGTATCCCGATGTGTCGACGGCGACCGGTACCGTTCCGAGAATCGCGAAGACCACTGTCGGTGACATCGCCGCGACTATCGCGCCGAAACCACCACCTCGAATTCAACCGCCCACTTATCCAGGTGATAAAATGAAGCCCACCCCGGTACATGCGCCGGTCGCTGCCCTCGTAGTAGGTCCGAACAATTATTTGGACGTGCACGCTTCTCGAGGTGGTCCCCCGGTGCTTCTGCCGTATCTGACAGCACCGCCGCCTCCACCGCCGCCTCTACCTCCGCCTCCGATGGTACATCCGCGGCAGCCACCTCCGCCACCTCCGACTTCGTCGCAACAGCCGGTGTCCAGTTTGGCGACCGTCTACACGAGTCAGGTCACCCGGTCGCAGATAGAACAATATAAACAGCAGCTCTACTCTGACGTCGACTACGTCATGTTTCCTCTTAAGGATCCGGCCGTGTCGAAGCAAGAGTACATCGACGCCAAGCAGGGTTCTATCATGGCGGCCATGGCCGCGTATCCGCCGCCGCCGTATCCTTCCTTCAGCAAATCCTCGGTGATGTATCGCAGCACGCCCTACCTTCCAGGTTCCTCGTTCTCCTCGCAGTCCAAATACGCGTCCAATCTGAATCTGAGCGACACAGGCAGCTCTGCCGGCAATTATCTAACCCACAGCAATCTGAACAGTCTCTACGCCGCTAGCACCAGTTCGTTGTACAGCGGCGCGACTTCGTCCACCGGAAGTCACAGTCTAAGGCGGGAACCGCCGGCGCCTTCTCACACGTTGCACACGTTCTCGCGGACCAGAAGCGACGAGAATATTCTCAAGTGTTTGGACAGTCTCACGAGCAAAATGCAGTCTCTGCCGCAGTCCAAGTACCGCAGATTACCGCCACCCCCGCCGCCGCCACCGTACGAAATACAAGTGAGTAAAATAACATCGAAAATTCAAGAAAAACGATTAGATTCGCGCACTTTATTACGTGTATACTCAACGCGAACTATGTTTGTTTCAGAAACTTGAGAAAAGTCAACCGTTGCCGTCGGCCTCTTCACCGGCAGCTTCCTCGTCGACCTCCGCGATCCCGAACAAATCTGGCAAGACGGGCAGTAGCAATACGGAAGAAAACGATGAAGGGAAGGACGCCGGCATGTTGGACATACGAACGCTTCGCGAGAAGAGCCGCAACATGGATCTGCCGTTGATCTCCGCACTGTGCAACGATCAATACCTGCTGAAACAGACGAAGGCCTTCGTTCTGCCGAAGCACCCCAGCGAAACCACCACGTCCGCGGCTACGTCCACGAAGAGCAGCACGCGAAACAGCAGCGGAACGACCTTCGGCAGGAACAAGTATCCGGTGAGCGGATTGTCGACGACGCAGATCCAATCACCGAGGAAGTCCACGACGAGCACCCACAAGCACCCGCCCGAAGGAAAGGGCAGCAAAGCCAACACTTCCTCCGCCGCAGCATCGTCGACTAAGAGGGACTTTACGAGAGCGTCTCATTCTTAACACTCGCTCTCTCTCTCTCTCTCTCTTTTCCTTTTTCTTTCTTCTCTTTCTTCATTCATAGAATCTTGTAGCTCAGGATAAAAATATTATTTTATAAATCTCGACATCACCGCATATTGTGTTTTGTCGATTCGATGTGACTCGTGCGCGACGCGTAGTAAAGAGAAACGTAAGAAAAATTAAACGAATACATATATATATACATATATATATGTATAATATAAAGTTCTTTTTCCTGCAGACCGTGCTTCTTCGACTCAGGGTGCCATCTTATCCGTTTACCATTTTCCTTCTCCGGCCAGAATACTCAAAAAGCTCAAAAGATGTAACTGAACGATGATTCATTCGTCCAAAGTGACAGAATATTTTAAGCTTGCGTTATAATCATTGAGATGACGATGAAACGGAAAAACAATCTCAGTGTTTTTCGTTCTCTCGTGTACTGCTTATTCTTACAAATTATACGTTCGCGCTACAAGCAACCGCTTTTTCTCGCACATGTGAAAATATGTTTAAATACTCGAACTCCAATTAAAATAAACGCTTAAAATGTATCGTCTTTTGCTCAATTTTATTACGGTTGGTGCGATGGTAATTTGATTTGTAAGCCTCGATGAAGGCGGCGCTAGTCCCGCTCGGTGGTTTAGAATAAACTATATAGAGTTATTGGCCATTATATTATAATCATTACGATTACATTGCACGGTAACCAACTCTAAACGGGACATTCTACACAAATCGTAGACGTCACTTATGGAGTTACGTTCATCAGACGTCTAAAGAACGTTATGTCCGTGTGGGCAGTACATGTTAAAATCTGACTGTTTGAATATATATATATATGAGTTTTTATACAAATTTAATTGAAGAAAAGGAGAAGAGTGTTTTAGAAGAAAAGATTATAAATTGAAAAGATTGCTGGTAGAAATGGTTACTGTGCATTTTGTGCACATTTTAAGATAAGACGAATAAAAGACGTAAAAAGTAGTGGCGTTATGGTAATCCACAGTGTATGTGATTTAATCGTCGTATGATTATCTGTTTTTTTTTTATTCTCTTGCCAATCAGGATCGCAGTACGTTAGTGAAGATGTACAAATGTAAATTATATACTGTGTTTGTTTCGGTGTGACATCGAATTTCTATGGTCAAAAATTCTATGTGCGCACGATTCGTCCGAATATGTGTGCAAATTAGTTTCTAACAATAAGAGCGCTAAGATCTAATTATTTTAAGAATGATCTGTGTTAACAAATACGGAGCACAACTCAGCTTTTAACACAAAATTACTTATATGTCAAAAAACTGGGTTCTGGATATCATATACCTTGAATTACCATAATTTTGCTATTTCTTAATATATTTCATTTAGTCATTCCGAAGAAATATATATATATATAACATATATATGTAATAAAACATGAATATTCTTAATGAATATTCTGATAAAGTATATAGAAAGCTCACTAGGTTGTCACATTAGTACACTCCAATATAAAGTCGAGTTTTTGGATCTTGTAAGATGGCACACACTTCTATAATCATAATTCTTGACGTAAAGAACAGCAAATTAATCGTAAAAATTACCTAATGCTAATTGTATGCATGCATGTGTGCGTGTGTGTGTGTGTGTGTAATATGTACGTGCGAATGTTGATAAGATTTTAATATTACATTACGAAATCTCTTCCACGTATGTGTACATAATATTGCGACATTATAGAACAAGTATGTAGACAGAAATCTGTGTCTGTATTCCACGCGTCATCTCAGCAACAAATAAATAATAACATTTTTGTACTGAAATGACAAGAGATTTTCAGTAAACAAGTGAATGTCATATAAGTGTGTTTCGGAAAAAATTTATTATTTGCTCGTACACATAAATCTGCATATTGCGCACATCAAGAGCGGATTTGTAACCGCTTAAATTGCTTGTTTATACTTTTCTTGTTTGCCACTTCTCTGAATTTTTTTTTTTTTTTATCTCTTTTCCTATTCTGTTTTTACCTACATATTTAGAATGGAATATATTTGAGAACAGAATTTTCATCAAATCTATAGTTATACTTTCGCAAAAACAATCGACTCTCAAGCTTTATCAATTTTGGTTATCTTCAAGAATATCCCACCAACGGGAGCTAACAGAAACGCTTTAGAATCTATAAGGTAAGGTATTTGTGTTTCTTTGCAAGTCTCAAATTTGTAATTTCGCAGCAACTTTACAAGTCCAATTTTTGTTTGATAAGTTCCGAAGCGAGAACCTGTGAAAATAAAAATTGATTGAATTGAAGAAACTATTAAGCTTTTCTATTACAAAAAAAAATTGTCAAATAAAAAGACGTATTTAAAAGATTTGCGCTTTTGCACTATACCAATGCAATTTCTTGGACCGTCTCCGAAGGGTAGGTAGAACATCGGATGTCTGGCTTTTACAGCTTCGTCGCTAAATCTCTCCGGGTCGAAAACGTCCGGTTCCGGATAAATATTTGGATCACGCTGAAGAGCTCCAGTTGGAATCAATATTTTTTGCTTTTCTGGTATACTGACATTTGTGCCATTAAAAGTATAACTGGATGTTGTTTTTCTCGTGAGAGTCGTCAACGGCGGATATTTCCGCAAAGTTTCTGTATACACAGAAGAACATTGACTTTTAGATAAATGAGAAACATTTTATAGAATAAGGGTTTTTCCTAGAATAAAGTTTTCAGTTCCTTAAAATCCATATTATTATTCTTAGCGTAACACAAATTTATCTTTCTTTTATAACATGATATCATTCCTGGCTTACAATAATGTAATTACCCTAATCTTCTTATTTTATCGATTGGAACAGACATACCTTTGAAAACTTTATCTAAATATTGCATTTCTTTCACGTTGTCATACGTTAAAGTGTCACCGTATTTTGTATATGTCTCATTAATTTCCTCACGTAGCTTATCTTGTACTTTCGGATACAATGCTAATTCATATAAAGCGTTGCTCATGGTGGACGATGACGTTTCGAAGCCCGCTATGAAAAATACAAACGCTTGAGCGGTTACTAAATTGTCGGTCATTTCTGAAATCATAAAACATTATAACATTATTTAATAACGGTGCTATGTACTTATGCGTGTTTGAATTTACAAAACTTTTTTTATTGAGAAAAAAATATTTTTAAATGTTTTCCCATAGAAGTTTGCAATACACACATATGCAAACTATATTACAACAATGTAAATGCTTACTGATATCGTTCACGTTGCCCTGTTTTTTTAGTCCTTGCAGCATATCAACAAAGTCGTGTCTAACAATTTTATTCTTTTCTCTGTAATCCATATTCTCGCGAATAACACGCGTGAAGAAATTGATGTATTCTGGTTTTGGCAATATGCCGATGAGAGTAACGAAGGAAAAAAACTTCGGTACCATGTCTCTGAGTCTGGAGCGTATTAAATTCATCCAAGTCGGAGCGAATACCAATCTTCCCATTTTGCGGAATTCAGCATCCTCGTTTGCCAGTGAATTCATCTCGATGCCGAAGGCACAGCTACCGATAACATCGGTCGTGTACTTGGCCGTGAGTTCGCGACATTCTACAGGTTTGTTTTCACTCGCCAGTGTATCTGTATATTTTTCGAGATGGTCGGCACATTCTGATATTAGGTGAAACATCTCTTTCAGTTTGCCGGATGTGAAAATAGGTGTCAATTTCGTCCGTAACGGTCGCCATCTTTTTGGCTCCAAGTTGAAAAGATGTAATGTCAACGGATTTGACTATAGAATAATAAAAAGATTGCGTGAAAATTCTCGGCAAAAAGTTACATATACATATTTTGCTTTTTTTAACTTCAAATAGAAAAATATAACTGTAAGCTTTCACACCTTTTCGTCGAAGTTCATTCCTCTGTCGGCAAACTTAGTGAAATCCTTGATGAGAACATCCTTAATTAAATCTGGATCTTTTACGACAAGTAGAGGCGTTCTTCGAGAGAATATTCCAATTAAAGGTTCGTCTTTGTACGCGTTATATAATTCTGACATATATTCGGTCATACTCTTTTTCACGAGAAGAATATCCTTCAAGTTACCGAAGATGGGTACCGGTCGTGGACCGCGCACTTTGCGTGATTCCCAAAAGTCGAAGGTTGATGTAAAGTAATAATAAATCGCGAGAATTACGACGGCAATGCCGCACAGTGTCGTTACGAGATCCATTTCCAGGTTATTGTCGATCGATTTGCGCACTCGCGATCTTCAATAAGAGAAAAAACATATTGTGATAAATATCTTCGGCTACAGATGTCAAATTATTACTCAAGTAATAAAGAAAGTCTTAATTAAATTGTTTTATTGAATAATATTATTTTTCTTCAATTCACGGTATTTTTTGGAATATTATTATTCGGATATTACTATTATTACTATGTACATTACTCTGATTATGTAAGAAATAACAATCAAAATAGCGTTCAAGATGCAGCATACCTGA
This sequence comes from Pseudomyrmex pallidus, assembly GCA_014825455.1. Taxonomy (NCBI): domain Eukaryota; kingdom Metazoa; phylum Arthropoda; class Insecta; order Hymenoptera; family Formicidae; genus Pseudomyrmex; species Pseudomyrmex pallidus. Next base: position 1,383 of record QVNV01022686.1, on the reverse strand, counting down.
ATGTCAATAATATTCACTCATATAGAATAGAATGTGCTTTTCGTTTTGTTGATATAAGAAATAACACTGACTTACACAACTTTGAGACGTACTGCGTTAAATATCTTGATTACATGTGGTTTTGTCTGACGTGATATCTTCTAGCTTTTATTTATACACAGTATTCGTAGATACACAATGACTTTGCTAGATATCAGTGTATAAACCAAGTAACGTCAGATAACGTTACAAAAATACAAAAGTAAATGGAAGTTTTTGTCACTTATCAGAAATTAATTTGGCACGACATCGGAAGAATCATCAAGAAATGACTAGTCAATCAAAGCATGACTAGACAAAGCCAGTAAAAATTCTATCCTCTCCTTTGCACTTTCTTCAACTGTCAGTTTTTAAAATTAAAAGTTGAAGAGTATGAGTAACTTATTAATTTTATATTTTATCTTTTCAATTGTTACATTATATAGTTTTTTGCGTTATTACAAACATAAATCGTAATATGATAATAAACATGAGTGTATTTTTTCAAGACGTGCATAATAAGTCATGAGTCAAAGTGAGGATTATACGTAATTATTTATCGAAAGATATCAAACCTGATGTTCTAATTAGATGAACGAAAGATGAATAGTTTGTTTATGCCAAAAATATTTCTATATACAGTAGACTCTCGCTAGAGATCCTCTTTCCATCCACACGTACTTCCACGCACACATAATTAACTCTTCTACCATGTCTGCGCAGAGTTATGGAAAGCGGCTGCTTTACTCTTCAGCTTCCCACCATGCTTAATAGTCTCGTGGGTCGAGGGGTGGAGAGAGCTCTCCCTATAAATCCGTTCCCGAGAATTTTCCGCTCCTAGACAGCGGATCTACAGCGAGAGTCTACTGTAGTTAAGACACGTTATTTGGGAATGTATATAATTTGGGACGTCATTATATTGGCACAACCAAGGTCGTGGTTTTATCTTTATTTACATATTTGAAGTTGCGAATCACAAATCACTGTCAAAGTTGTTTGAGAATCCGCTCTGTACAATTATCTTTGTAAGATACAAGTTACGAAGAGAATTACATTATCAAATACGCATATATAGAATAGCGGATTTCGGTCGGCAATTCCGAAGACCATGGTTCATCTTCGATCCTGAGAGGAGAAAAAAATATGTACTAACTAAAAAATATATAGAAAAATTTTTTCATAGCGCAACACACATACAATTATACAGATATTAATATTTTGCAAATGATAATGTCTGTGTGTTGCTTGTGTAAAAAATAAGTTTTATTATATATAACACTTTTAGTAAATTTTTACACTGCCGTGCCACTGGATCAGTACTGGCGCAACATCAAATTCCGATATCGATACAATGATCGACACCGC
>QVNV01022685.1:0-15617 GCA_014825455.1 Pseudomyrmex pallidus | reverse complement strand
TATTGTGGTTTTTTTTTTTTTTTTTTTTTTTTGTTTGCTATTAGCAAGATTTAATATTGACTCCATATTTCTCTAACTTTTCCTCGTTGTAAATGTTGTTTTGAACGTTTTTGCATCAGCAAGTTTGACGAAGCGTTTTTTTTATGCTGATGTGACATTATTGTGTAACATAATTAATTGCATGAATGAGTCTGCGAATGTAATCGTTTAGCTTGTTCATTAGTCTATTAATTTTCAGGTACTAGTTTTTGCGATCGCTATTCTCTCTCTTTCCGTATTACACAGATTAAATCCTGATTTCTCGTCATCATCGCGAAAAATGTTTGTCAGTTAATAAAATTGAATTGTAGAAAATTAATTGAGCGCATGCAAGAGAAATTATTTATAGAAACGACGCGCGAGACGATTGTCACAGTCTTTAATCCTTGTGAAAGACTGTCATGGGGGTGAAATTTCACTCCGTGCGAATTTCGTTTCGATGTTGTTAAAAAACGCAACTACTGGCAGGCAACATCAATTTTTAATATATGTAGGGAATAAGAACGAAAAATCGAAAATCGCGAGAATGTTCACTAAAACTATGACAAAACGTTTCTAAACATCTCTCGGCAAGTCGGGTGAGTCTTTCATTCGAGATAGGATAGAAGAAATAGACCAATGTACCAGTCATAAAATAGATAATAGAAAAAATCTCTGAACCGGGATTCGAACCCGGATCTTTCGCTTTTCGGACGACTGCTTTAACCATTAAGCTATCAGAGATATCTTGCACCTCTTTTACACACAGTATAGCTACTGTGAATGTTTCAAAACATCTCTTGGTGAGTCGAGTGAGTCTCCACATTATCTAGAAAGAGATAATGCCCTCATTGCGACGAAAAACAGTCGAAAGCACCATGAGAACTTAACGGCAGAAGAAAAAGAAGAAGAAAAAGAGTCTCAACATTCGTGATAGGATAAGGGAAATAGGTAGATCAATTTACTGACCATATAGAAGTGCAAGATTTAGAAAATTTCGCTTACGATAGCATTAACGTGCTTTCTACAGGTTTTAAGAGTTAAACCCTAACTCGACCACTTCCGTCGTTCGGGAACCAGTTCCATATTTTATGACTTCACCAAACGTGGAATAATTAAATTTTTTTTTGTTTCAAAGTATGTCCTAGACCCGGGATTTGAAGCGGGGAATCTCTGTCGTTATTCGGGCGACTGGTTTTTACGCGCGAGAGGAACATTCGCAACATTTTTTGTTTCACTTGCGAAACGCATCAATTAAATTATTTACGAGAGCTATGATTGTGTGTTAAGATTGGCGTGCACTCTCGAGGTGATTGCTGCCGCTCGAGCTGTTTAATTATATGCATTTTGCGCGTGATTACGGCGCTGTTAAGTCGGTGGCAGGGAGAGAAGAAAGGGGACATTCTTGTTTTCGCAGTTTAAAACGCCTGCGCAAATTTTCGCCGTCAACTGCGCAGCACGAGACTCTCGCGAAACGTGTTTTCAACAAAACCAGACCCTAATTAGGTTCGCACAATAAATGTCGATAGAGTCACCGCGCAAATCCTTATTGTGAAAATAAACGTTTTTCTCTCCATTCAGCTTCTTCTTTTTTTTTTGTTTCTAAGTCTTTCAAAGTCGAAAGAGGTTTTCTCAGATTGATGAGCTCTCTTGTTCATCTTTTTCCGAGTTAGCATTCGTTTCATCTGCGAATTTTCAATATCACTCGTAAAAACAAGCGATCAACCTGGTTTTGCTTCAAATGTTTTCTTTCAGTGCATGCAGAGACAAAATTTTTTTCTCCCACATGTACCCTTTACGTAACTTTTACTACACATTCCGTATTTGTGTGTGTGTGTGTGTGTGTACGTAACGCCGCTATCGTAGATACAAACGAATATAGAAGTTATCGATCCATTGGCGTCGCGGAGCGTTTCCATCACCGGTCGAGAACGAATGGCGGCAATTTACAGCGCATTTAAATACAATCGCGGTACACGCGTTCGTCGTTGGAACGGACGACACCAGGTTCGATTATAAATCCGCGTTCGCCGCGAGGAATCGAGATCGTCGATTGCAACGGCATTAGCCGGCTCGTTGCGTTTCCCCGTGTGTGAAATCAAATCGTGGCTTTCGTAAATTTCTTTTTTTTTTTTGTGGATGAGACAGTTTTCACCCTCACCTCGAGATTTATCGTCGGCACGCTTGAGGCCACGACACAAGCATCGACCTACCTATCTATTACAGATAACTACGCGACGAAGTTGAGCAAATAATTGAACTGCAAGTTTATCCACGGTCGTATGCTCTCCTCTTTCCGCGCCGATAATCTCCGTGAGACATTCACCTCGCGCTCGCGTTATATTATATCACACCGTCCGCGAGGGTACTTTTGCATTCAGCTTTCGGCGAGTTGCATATACATATGTAAGCGGTTGCACGTCGTTGCGGCAACTCGGAGTCCGGGCACGTGCGAAGCACAAAAAAGGGAGCGAAATGAATTCTCTCGCCGCAGGGTGGGAAGAGGACTCTCTTTTTTTCGTGACGATCGCGACGATAAAATATATTGCCAAACGCGAGAGATCGGAGAGTCAACCGAAAATATCATATACACCTCCATACTGACGGCGTCCGCTGACCCATTTGTGAAACTTGCGTTGCCACACATACACACACACATCTTCTGTCCGATTATTATTATTACAACACGATTTACTCGCTCCCGTTTACCTGAGAGAATTTTTGAGCCTTTCTTCGTTTTTTCCGCATATTATAATTCGATTTTACTTTTCGTCTCGATCGCGCTTGTCAATGCGAAAAAATCGAACACGCGCGTTGCGCACCTGTTTCGCACCTTATCGCGCGTTTCCCGTGGAAAAACAAAGTAACTGTAACGTGACGAAAGCGCGCACGGTTTTCGAGCTAACACAAGAAACGCTGTGTGTACGAAGACCGCGGTATATCGGTCAGAGCCCTCCGCGAACGGCTTATCAGGCATATACGGCGTGTATAACAACGATAAAACCAATATACCCGACATGTGTGCGACTCGACGTGCGAGTTTTCCGTCGTCCTTTCCTCTGCGCGCGTTATTTGGAAATCGTGAGAATTTTCGAAAATAAAATTTTTCTCTCAAGAGAAAGAGAGAGAATTTGCGCATGTTCGAAGCTGCGTTTTCGTAATTTTTTTTTACTTACGTGAGGTTTTTTTTTAATTTGTTTTTACAGCCAGTGACGCACGAATTGCGACCAACAACTTTGTGATTTAACGTCGGTTGCGTAAGAACAAAGACACATTGGAATGCATTAACTGGCAACGCGTACGAAATATGAATTTTATGCCAGTCATTAGGAAATAAATTTGCTTGTTTTCTAAAAATTTATGCGCGAAAGTAGTTTCAAGAAGTTGTTTGTTGTTGTGCGTCTTATTTGTTGATCAATATGTTTACGGAAGTATGGTATCGTTAAAGTATTTTCGGAACAGCGTGAGCGAAATGACCAGTAGTTTTTTTTTTTTTTTTTCACAAAGAAAATCGCTACCGCGATGTCAATGCCATTCATAGCTCGCCCTTTTATTCAGTTCCCTTTATTCAAGTTAACAATGCTTCTGAATGAGACCCAGGGTTGCTATTTCTTTTCTTCTTCTTTTTCCCCGCTGAGAAAAGCAAACACCAGCGGGGAACGGAGATGTCCTGCTGTTAACTGTGCTGTCGAGAAGACCGTTTCTTGCTTTATCTTGCTTGCGATCGATTGCTCGGCGGAAAGTTTTTGGCTTCTTGCTGATGCTCTTCATCGCGTTGCTTCATTAGCATCGAACGACCTTTTCGTTCCACTTCCACTTTGTTGTCTCGATGAGAGATGTAATTATGACGATTTTGCCCGTCGAAAGGTTGCCGGACCTCCTCGCCAATTGCATTCCTCGAGTAAAACAAACGACGGACACATTTCGGCTTTCGCTTTCCGCGCGAAAAGGTCGACCGCGATAATAAATTCCACGCTCCGATTTTGATCGATCTTTCTCTCTCTCTCTCTCTCTCTCTTTTTTTTAATGTGTTTCAACGATCTGTCGACTTTTGACGATGTAGAGAATATTATTATTATTATTATTGTTAATACCCATGTTTCCCTGGTAAAAAAAAGAGTCAAGGGACAGAAAATATATAACTTATTATTATTATTATTACCGAAACGCAATCTTTCTTTAACGCAGTTTTTGAAATTGAACCTCTGTCGAAATAAACGGCTCGGTGAAAAGTCTCAATTGCAACTCGTTGAAGTTTTATGAACATTTCTCACTCTCTCGCAGCGTGAGTTCTTTCTCTCTTTTTTTCTCTCTCTCTCCTCGTCTCGCACGTAAGTTTTCGTAACACCGCGCGCGACAGACTCTTCGACAGGTTTCCTTTTGGATTCTTCGTCAAAGGCTTCTTTCACGTCCTTCCCTTCGCATCGTCGCGTTCTGTCTCGTCGCGCGGACGGACTTGCTCGTTGAATACCGTGTTATACACGCGGTTTCATAAATTTTTCAGTCACATGTATTCGCGGCGGTCGGGCCTGTGTACAATTAGTGAAAGGAGAACTCGAGGGAGAACATATTTCGACATATTGACTACAAAATGTGTACGGGCGTCGCGCACACCACACGACGAGGGCAGAGAAGGAGAGAAAGAGAGAGAACCTGCGCCTTCATTTCGCCTCTCTCGTCGAGCTGAGCTTCCGCGCCGCCGCTCGCCGCCTTTCATATCGACTTTTACCTGCCGTAAAACCGTATCGCTCGAAACCTCGGTCGGTCGACCAGCCAGCCAGCCAGCCAGTCCGGCGCATTACGATCGGCAAAAAGACAACCTTTATACCCCCGGCGTGTTTCGCTCGCTAACCCGCCGTTTCAAACGACGACGCCTCTCGCCGCCGGCGGCGGGCGATTTTATCACATCGCGCGGGTCGAACAATAAGGCTGCGCACAATTTGCAGTTTTTTTTTTACTGTATTTTTTTTTTACAAAAGGTAATACACACCTTCGCTTTTTGTCGAGGATATACATTTGCATTCACGACCGCAAAAGTGCGCTCGCAGTAGCGAGATTGTTATTTTTTCTTTTTCACGGTGTTTCGAAGTTCCTCGCGGCCATCTTCGATTTTACGAGACGTCTCTCGGAAACGAGAAAATCAAATAAAATCGCCGAAGTTGCGCGCACTTCATTTAAAACAACTATTTCTGCACGAACTCGCGTAGAATCAACAGAGCACATGTGTAACAAAGTATACCGGAAGATTTTTTTTTCATTGAAAACATAAAACCGCATCAGCAAAATTGAATCAAAAGATAGGAAGCTTCTGCGGCGTGTCACACGCTGATACAGTCTGATGAATCGAAAGAAAGCCCCGTCCGTCGTATATTTCACGAGTGCGCTCTGTTGACTCCACGTGTGCGTTTTTTTTTTTTTTTTTTACAGAGAAATATTCTTTGATTTTCGTGAAAAAGTGCGCGAGAGACTTCGGCGATTTTTTCCTCGCCTCTGACGTCATAAAAAATCCAAAATGGCCGCGCGTGAGGAGCCTCACACACAACGGGCGCGCGTTCGTTCTACTTGCTTTGTGTGAGATCGGAAAAAATTCTCTCGAAGTACAATAATAAAAAGCGCGCGTCTCGATATGCGGGTTCTTCTATAATAAGAGGGGATGGAAACGAGGACGCGGTATGTAAACTTGTTCATCCCTGCGTCGCGTCGTCGGGACGTGAGATCGCGCGCTTCCATAAGGAGCGATGTCTCTCTCGGTGAGTCGGCTCCGATGATTGTCTTGACTCATCGTTAGCGAATGTCAGCGGATGACGTCGAGAGCTCGACGAGGAGAATGTAGACGGTTGTGATCTGACAGTTGTTGCACGTATTATCCAGTTGTTGTGCGATAAAGCTTGCACAACACCAATATATACTCTGATATCGCGTCTTGTGTGTGTTCTTCCTATCGTTGTCCCAAAACGATTAATTATTATCTGTCGCCGCTTCTCTTGTACAAACTCGTTATCGGATCTAGCAAACTGATTAAAAAATTCCGCGGTGAGTTTCCACTTGCATATTGTATCCGCGCTTGCCAATTGAGAAAATCAAAGCCCGACCAAAGATACCGCGCGAGTGACGTGCGAACAAGTCTGATGTTTTTTTTTTTTCATGTTTTGTATATATATATATATACATATATTTTTTTTTTTTTTCATAATCAGGAAGGCATCGCACGTGCGATAATCACAATCCGCGTTAGCCGTGTCCTTGATCGCGAAGGCGCGCGAGCAATAAATAGATTGCTTATAATTACGTTGTAATTCATCGCTGGCAGCGTAAACCCGACACGAGCTTCTGTTCAGAAGAAACTGTTTATCAATTACGCTCCGAGTTATTGTTCGAAAAACAATATCAATAGGGAAGGGAGGGGAGAACTAGACACACACGCGCGCACGTTGCAAATCGCGAAACGAAAGTTACGTAAAACTCTCACGGCCGCTATATCTAATCCGCAATGCGTAAAAGCCGCACGTTACGTAACACCTTTTATTCTCTGATATTTTTTCCCAGCTGTGTGTGCGTGTGTGTGTGTTGTTACAGCATCAACTTTGAAGCGTGAGCACCGGATCTTATCGCTAAAACTCCGAACTCAATACCGTACGTTGAATTTTTGGTTCGTCTCGAATCTTGATCTCGTAAAAAAAACTAATGTGAAAAATATAATTTCAAGTTCCTAAAAAAACAGTAGTTGGAGTCGCTTTTACACGACAAAAATCGTACGTTTGTCTACGCAGCGAGAAGAAAAAACTAGCACTCAAGACGCGACTAACGTCACATCGTCGTGTTACGAGATCGTTACGCGTCTCTCTTCCTCTCTCGTCACTCGCGCGCCGATTTTCTTCCAACAAATCTGAAGAAGAGCGCGCGATATTATGCCAGAGTTGGATACGTGCCCTCACGAAGCCCCGTCGTGTCTCGAAAACACGAACGGCGGGAAGAGACGACGTGGGACGCGTCTTCTTTCTGGACCGGCAGAACCAGAAGGATTGGTCGCCGATTCCCTCCAGACAAAGAGGACAAAGGCCCAGTTCTTGGGCGCAGCCGTTGCGTCTCGAAAGACGCGCGGACTACCGATGTACGTACGTGCGCACACGAGTCTGTGTGCGTGACGTGTACACCCGTTGATGTGTATCGGGTACGCGCGTTCGTGTGTATGCGTGTCTGGCTTCGTCCATGAAATACTTTCACTGGTTTCACGGCCAGCAGACACGTTTACACGATGCTAATAATACACTTCACGGTGCTGCGGTACCATTTACTTGGCTGCCTCGCGGTCGTGCGGATCGAACGAGGAAGAGAGAGACAGAGAGAGAGAGAGAAAAAGAGACAGACGAAGCAAGATCCGATCTTGATACGAGGTCCTTCGTCCTGTTTCTCCTGCGTTATACGTACTGCTGCGCTGAGGATCGGTCGACGAACTCGGCGAAACGTCATCGATCGCATTGATCACAACCTTGAGCCTTTGACAGCTGAAATAGCAGTTTGCGCGTGTGGTAGTGTGTCATGTTCGCTGTCGCAATATAGTCGAGTACATCGTTATCGTGCGAGGAACCGGTTGACACTTTCCACGGATTGTCGCTGCGTAACGTTGACAAGCACAGAAAATCAATGTCGACTAGCAACATTACACGACAACGCCATTGATCGTTAATTAAATTTGCCAATTAAATTTTTTGAAATTTTACGCAATATATCTGTTTACATAATTAACCGCTCTACGGTTTTGTAAGCGAGAGATGAAAGTCAAATCAACCGGTCGCGTGTCGTAAAACACACTTGCAAACCGGAAATCACCGCCTGTGACGAATTCGCGCGAATTAGATATTTTAATTCTATTAAAACATCAGCGTTTGTTTTTATATGAAATGTTCGATTATCCCTGACCTATGTCTCCGCGAAACGGTGTAGACGGAGGAAAAAAAATCGCGAAGCGCCATTTGCGTTCTTTCGACTCGCCGAAATAATTGGCGCGTGCAACCAGGAAGAGGAGGGTGACCGCCATTGTTGTCTCTCCAGCAGGATGTGTCGACGACACGTTTCTGCCGGCGCATCCGCCGGAAGAGTCTTCTCTTCGTCTTCAATCGAGCCGCTCGCTTTCGCGCGAATTGTTTCGCAAACGAAAAGTTCAGTTGCTTCCAGAATTGACAAATTGCACGCGCTTTATACACTTTTCTTATGTGTATTCGTTTTTCGTTACATATTGTAATCCCAAGTACGTAATATATTCGATACAATCGCGCATGCGAACGAAATGTCGGCACGTAAATGTCGAAATAGAAACTATTTTGAAACACGAAGGTTAAGAGGAGGCTCGCGGTTAAAAAACCCGAGCACGTTTCGCCCGGTATTGCCAGGCCTGAACTTTCTTGTACGATTACACGAGGAGAAGCCTCGGCTTCGAGCCGCGGTGGCGGCGGCGGGAGAGTTTGTAACTTGACGTCAGAAACAAGGCGTCGTTTAAAGTTCGCGAGTTCTCGCCGCGGCTTCTCGCAACATCGCCGTTGCAACGTCGAAAGTCGATTAAAGGACGCCGCGCGCAGAAGAGGAGCGTCTCATCGTCGTTTCTGGCCGCAATTTCGAAATCGCCGCGCGGCGATGCAACTCGCGCCGAGGAGAAGCGAAGAACCGCTTCTTCCCTCGGCGCGGAGAGTTGAAACGAACAAAGAGCCTCTTTGTTCATCGCCGGAAAGGATTCTCAGGTGGGACTGAGCGAGCGAGCTCGGGAACCGAGCGCGCTTTCAAGGATTTCTCAAAATCGAAACCCTCGGCCACAAAGAGTCTTTATTCTTGAGCGCTCAAACGCGTTCGCAAAACGAAACGCATGACGTAAGAACGTGTGTGTACGTCCTGTTGCTAACGCAAGTAGTTTTAACTCGAATCTCGAGAATGTAAAAGACAACGCGAATGAAATTATTTATTTTCCGCGAAAGAAAATAAGCGCGTTTCTTGACGGACGTGTGTTCGAATTAACTGCTGACGCAGATCAGACAGAGTCGCTTGAGAGATGTTGTAACGAGACGCGTGCGTCTCCTCTTCGTACGGCCCTGGCGAGTGCACAAGAGAGTCGTGGTGATCTTGCACGAAACTCCGTCGTAGGTTTCGTCTTATCCGCCTGTCTGCCTTGCCTGCCTGCCTGCCTTCTCGGTTCGCGGCGCGAGATTTCTGAAAATATCCGCTCCGCTCCTTCTCTCTCCCGCTCGTTCTCGCGCGCGAGTTATATCCGGCCGCTCGCGGCTGAGCAAGCGCATTCGTGATTTCACGCCGATGGTCGTGCTAACGAGCTTTGAGGTATTCACCGACACGTGCTCGGCGGTTTGCTCATTAAATTAGGTAACACAATGAGTGGACGAATACGCGCTTCCACCTCCCGCCGCGCCTCCCACACTCGTATGTGTGTGTGTGTGTGTGTGTTTCTCCTCGGATTTCTTTCTCTTCGTTTCCTTTTCTCTCTTTTTCTCTTTCTATTTCTTCTGTTCTTCTATCAGTCTCTCTTTCATCCTCCCACCTCGTGGCTACGAAGTTCTGGTGGGGCACCAAGGATATGTGTGCAAGCCAAGGCGCGACTACAACAGCGGGGTCGGGTACCAGACAAGGTCACGGCTACCAAGCGCTGGTTTCTTTCTCTTTCCCTCTCCCCGTTCTTTTCATCCATTCGTATTCCTTTCTTCGTTCCTTGCGCGCTCTCTCTCTCTCTCTCCCTCAACATCCTTCCTGACTTGTCCCGTCTTTCTCTTTTTCCTCCGCGTTCTCTCCTCTCACGCGCCTGTACGCTCAAGGGGCCCTCTCTCTTTTTCCTCCCGCTGCGGGCAGCCATCTTGGCGGAATGCGTAGCGTCATCGAACGCATCCAGAATAACAATAAATTATCTTCTCTCCGCCGCTACCTCTCACCTTCCATCTTTCTCCCTGCACTCACAGAATGTTTTTTCCACACACACCCGACGCATCATCGCGAGGAAATCGAGGGGATTTCCACCGTGAACGGAGAAGTCACTCTCTTCCGTTCGTTTCTCCATTCCGTGATTTTCCCTCCACTCGTTCTCGCCCGTTCTTATCTGCCGTGCCGCATCTCGCGCGCGATGTCTCAATCCGAATCACGGCGTCCAGGACGGGCTTTTGCATCGGTCGCGAAGCGAATATGGCCGCGCAATGCAGTCAATAATTCGAGTTGTCAAGGACTACCCCCTCCGTTCGCTCGAGAAAACAACCGCGCGAGTTTTTCTCTCTTGGTAATTCGGAAAAATTTTATATAATTGAGCGAAATTTTCTCTAACGTTCGGTACATTGTGTTCTCTTGAATACAAAAATTTTATTATCTGATCAGTTTGTTCAGAATGAATAGTTATTCGGAGAGACATCGATACGAAACGCGAGACGAAGCGGACACGTTTTGTATAAATGATTCTTTGTGTAAAAGTTCGACCCCTGGAGATTCGGTATTTGTTGGTCCCCCGAGAGAGAACATTCGGGATGCATTTTTTATCGGCGTCTCCGAAGGCGGAGATACATCTTGCGATATGACAAAATAAAATAAATTGTATAGTGGAGAGATATTCCCCCGGGACAAGATAAACGGCAAACTTTAGAAATAGCGGCAGGGATCCTCAGTCTCTTTCTCTCTCTCTCTTTCTTCTCTACCTCTTATCGATCGAACTTATCTCGATGTGGCGCGCGAGGCTCTTGATTGGTCGATTTTTCTGAAGTATTTTTCCTCCCAACCTCCGATGAAATTGGATACACATATTTTTATACCAAAAACTTCCGCGCGTGGCATTAATTTTACCCGCGAGCGAGTGTGGCAACCGATTTGAAAACAATTGCGCCGAAGGAAAGTAAATTCTTTTTTTTTTTCGCGCGTTGAAACGAGGAAAGTGAGAGCGAACGAGTCGAGCATGGAAACATTTTTTTTTTTTGCGTTTCGATTCCTCTCCCGCGTCCCAAAGTCGCTCGTGTTCGCCGGCAAAGGACAACTCGGGAGAGAAGGGGGATCTTTAATCCAGGAGGGCAGAGACGGAAAACAATGGTGATTGTCTCGAAACGTTTACAGCCTAATTATGTGAACACCGCAGTCTCCCTCCTCCCGAGCACGGAGTGTAGTAACAATGCTATAACTCGTAACAATGTGCGATTGTTCATTGTCCGCCCGTGCCTCTCCGCGCGTTTTCTTCGCGTGCACGCGGCGGCAGGTTCGTAACCCTGCGCCGCAGGATCCCCTTTTCGTCTCGCGAGAAATTGGACTGCCGGCCGTGAACGTGTCCGATCGGCGACTTCGAGCTTGAAACACGAACGTTGCAATTCGAATCCGTGGACCCATGCGTTGACCGTAATATGATCGATTGATAACTTATCGAAATTCTGATAATTCTCTGTCTCTCTCTTCCTTCTGATAATGAACAGCCACCGTTGGATGTTTGTCGCAAACAGTTGGATATTTTTAAACAATCTCTACTCGACTGCAACAGCGTTCTTTGACTTCTCTGTCTTCTGTTCTCTCGCGACCAAAAGTTTCCGAACTGTAGTCCGACGATTTCACCACGAATCCATCTGCTTTTTCAAGCGTCCTGCGGGCTTTGATCAAGGACGGTTTTCAAAATTCTACTTGGCAACAACCGAAAATGTGACTCGAGGCACGGAGCTAGGCTATTCAACGTACAACACCCGTCCTTAGGTTCGGATATTCCACGAAGCCAATGGCGGCCTCGAACTTTTCATAGGTTGCTCGTGACTCGAGCTCTCTCTCTCTCTTATGTTCTCTCTCCCCTCTTTTCATCCCTTCTCTATCTTTCTCCTTATCCTTCTCCCGGTCGCTCTTTCGTTGCAGAGCCGAACCTCTTTGTCAGTCTCGCAACATCCGGCCTGTCTTCCAAGGCCACGCAAGATCACACACAGAAATCGGGTCGTTGAACCGTCCGTCGTGCCACGCGCGCGCGATGCGCGTTGCGCCGTAATAAAGCGAAAGGCGCCAGTCCGAGATAAACGCACATGTTTCTCGGCTGCAACTGTCGTCTGTTGAGTCTCTCTCTCTTCGGATAGAAGAAACGATAAAGACACTTGAGCTTCTCCTCTCTGAAGTTTCTCTCGTCAAAATTTTCTTCGCGTTCCTTTACGTGAAGCTCCTCCGTGAAAAAAAGCGACTTCTCGGATGCATTTTTTCCGCTTTTACGACGAGTGTCGCGATTCAAGGACATCATCTCGGAGAACCAGTCCTCGCGACGAAAAACCGAGAGCTGTATATATCGTCTCGCTTCGCTCGCTCGTTCGCTTGCGTGCGTGCGTGCGTGCGTGCGTGCGTGAATGCGAGAGAAATGCGCGGAAGAGAAAATCGGCGGAATCTGCCTCTCTCCACGAACGATAGAGAACCTTGAGGAAATCTTCTCGCTCTGTCAGATTTCGTCATCAAGATCGGCCACGGATATATAAGCGCGAGTAGCGCGCGATCGATCGCGTGTTCACGACACGGTCGAGGGAAAAAGGATCGGAAGGCGCGCTTCGACTCGCGCGTCCGAACAGAGCGCTGCGCTGATCTAGACCTTGGCGATGAACAAAGGAAAGAACGAGAGAACTTGAATCCACGTCGATCGAACGCGCCGCGCGTACACATCGATCTCTCACCACCCAGAAGTTTTTGCCAACAAATTCGCTGTTAATTTATGTCTGGAAGTTGATATTTTTTGCTGGTTGAAAAAATTCGGATTAGAGGATTAAAAAAAATCTTTAATATCGAAGCGATTAAGTCGCAGAAATTAAAATTACATAATCTCATCAAAAACGCTGTTAACACCGCGCGTTCTCTACATCGTTGCGATATTACAATTAATTAATGTCCGCGTCTCGACGGGAAGAAGCAAGGAATAAAAAAACTTAACAAGTAGGGCGCAAATAAAATATGACGTGCACGCGTAATTTAATTATGAAAGCTAGCGGGAGGAACACGAGTGACGCACGAGAGCTTCATTCAGAATGATTCGTGGTTTTGTTTCCGAGAATTAATTGACCGCCTTTTGTGTGCGCGAACTCTGTGCGCGAGCGCGTGAGAGGCCGGCATAAGAAATGCATCTCGCGCAGAATGAAGCCGTAACACGCTTCCCTAACTGTCTCGCAACGAGACGGTGCGTTACTTGGCGCGTGCAGACTACGTGAAATATCTTCTTTTAGCGAGTGTCGTTTATCTTCATACAACGCCTGTCGTTTATCTGCAACACGAGCTTTTCTCGTCAGCAACGGCATGTGTGCACCTCGTACGCGCTATTTCTCGCAACGAGAGAACGCGCGAACCAGATTATTATCTCTAAATCACCCGAGTTATACCTCGTCTCGTGATTTTGACTTGAAACGATTCTCGTTTGCATACAAGTCGGCGAGCAAATTGTTATATTAAAACGCCCACCGCGCACGGACTTGGATAAGAGAAGCGCTCTCGGATCTCGTTGTACGACATATTCAACAGGGAGTGTGGGAATTGTTTACGATTTGAAAAAAAAAATACTTATCGCATTCTTTGATCTCGAAGGTGTTCGTGTAAACAATTTTTTTGAAAATGTAACAGATCTTTTTATTTCTCGAAGAAAGATCCTCATCTCGCGCGTGTATAAAAGCGTGTAGGTACTGCAAAGTAGCGTTTTACGACTTGATGCAATAAAATAAACACGTCTGCAAAACGATCGCCATTTGTCATCTCTGTCCGCGACGTGTTTCGCGACGACGACGACGACGACGTTCGGCGAGAGTGTAAACGAGACGCTGTCTGACCCCGCGCAGTATATAAACCCATCCTCCGACATTCTCGCACCTACAGGACGTAGACTGATGGCTTCATATTATCGAGAAACTGTTGCGGAAAAGAGTGACGCAACGACGACGAGCGCGCGCTCATCGGGAGAATGACAATTTCATTAAAAAGAAACGCACGGCGCGCATAAATAATATCGCGCGCGGTGCGATTGATCGCGTCGGCGTCTATATATTTCTCACGGCGACTCTACGTAATACTACCTACTTGTTCCACGAAGCGAACGATTCTCGACAATCGAGAACGCGACCCGATCCTCAAGTGTGCGGCCACACGAATCCGATGATCTCACACTCGAGTCGAGCCGACGGAATTCGCTAACGGCCGCCCCCGATATTTGACTTCGATCAAACCTCGAGAGAAAGAGCCTGGCCATTATATTGGAATTCAGGGTCGGTCCTCCCTAATAACCGCACCAAATCGCGCTTACGACGACGTCGAGACGGAAAAAGAACGATCGCCGGCTGGGAGAGATTTGGCGCGTCGCTTCGCCGCAGTTTTTTTTCGGACAAACTTGGCAAAATCGCGATATACGTCGGGTAGTACAAAGACCGAATCAAATAAAACTTGCAAAACAGATTTGCCGGTTGAATCGTAACGCGGTGGAAGAGAAAGAAACGTGCGTCGAAACTCTCGCATCAAATTTCGCACGAAATTCTTACGTCTCTGAAGAAAAAAAATTTACGCTGCAATATTTTCTTTTTCTTTTTCAATTAATTTTGATTCGAAATTTAATTGAAAAGAAAATAAATCTTACGTAAGTTGTAATAAAAGTAGTCACAAATAAATATATGTAAGAAAACTAACTCCACATTAAGTGTTAAATAAAATTGTACCAATTGAATTATTGGATACCCAGCGAGGAGACTTCGATAAAACAATATCTCGCGGTATCCCCTATTGAACGCAATTGATTTCATTAACGTCCAAAACTCTGCGCAGTATGTGCGCACGAAACATTGCATCTCGCTCGCGTCGAACAATCATTCGCGAGTAGTACCTTCGCGCTCTCTTTTCCTTTCGGGTTTTCAATGGCGTCACGTCGGGACGAACGGCTCACGATCGAGACCGGGCTATTCTTGCGCGTCGTTTCGTCTAGCCGTAGCGAGAAATTATATTGTTCGGTGGCCCATTTCACACAGGCCCCGAAATGAGAAACGGGTCGATTGTAATATATACATATGCGAACTTACAATCATGCCGGGCCATTGTTTCTCTCTCGACTGGCGGATCGCCGGGGTGTGGCTTCGCCGAAGCCCTTAAAAAGCCGCGCCGCGTCGCGAAAACCGTCCGTGCGAAGAAAGCAGGCCCGTATGTACACACACACACAAACACACACACGACAAAGAACGACCATTTTAGCGGAGAAACTGTAGGTCTGTGCCCTGAACGCTTCTATCGAACTTTTATCGTCGCAGCTGGCGAACAGGTGTTGGCGGACCGGCTAAGTCAGCTGTGCGCCGCGCGACTAATTGTAAGCCTACTGCTAAGTGCAAATGGCCGTTATTAGTCGACGCTGAGAACCTCCATCGGAACGGAACCGGTAATATCTATTCCAACCCCCCTTTATCGCGCAAATCTCGCGAAGGAGACGCTCGAAGGAAATATCACACGCGCTCGTAATTTTATTTATTTTAACAATTAAGAAAGAAACATGTTCTTAGGCTCATGAGTTTAAAACTAATGAATATTTTAAATTTAGTATAGGGGGGTATCAGGGGATTCTTCATATACGTAATGCAAATCTAGCATTCTATATGATTTAGAATTGAAAT
>QVNV01022683.1:0-48342 GCA_014825455.1 Pseudomyrmex pallidus | reverse complement strand
GGTCGACGCTCAGCAATGTTATTTAACCTTATATTCAGAGTGTGGCTGATGATGATCACAATATAAAGATCAAAACGTTCCACATACAATAATTTATTTTTTCAATTAATTTCCTGCCTCCACCCGCAGTCCAAGGCTTGAAGGTCTACTTTACTTTTTAATTTTGAAACAAGAAGTTATTATATCTTTGCTGACAATTTTCTTCGTAATATTCGTAAGTATTTTATAACGTATCATACGACGAAAATATATTAACATTAGAAAGATATAAACAATTAACAGTTGTGTGGGTTTTGTGGGTTTTTTCAGGCGGTTTATACAAAGTATCCGTTTTCTCTTCGGTTTCTGGACAATCTCGGAGAACGTAAACATTTACAGCGAGACCAAATATCGAGAGGGGCAGAAGGATATCCCTTTCCTTCTTCCGGATGTTTCGTCGTTCCCGGAACGACAACGTGCGCGCGCCCGTCCGTTTGATGATAATCCGTGGCAAACCCGAACAAAGCCGACACAGTCACATGCCTGAATGTAGAACGCGAGTCAGTATGCAAACACTAATTGTGCTGATTGAACGGATTAATTAACGCAATTTTAGAACTCGAAGCTCTCGACGGGATAAAGATATAATGTCCAATAATGATTAACCGCGAGAGAGAGAGAGAGAGAGAGAGAGAGAGAGAGAGAAGATGCATAATCTCCAATGCACGAGATTATGCATTACATCGACGTTAAAAATAAAACAGTTAAAAATAGATACGGAAAAAGTGCTTGCTCTGAAATTTACTTTTAATTATTATCGTTTAATTGATTTATCACGAAAATGCGAGGAGAGTTTTTATAAAAATATATTAATTTGTTTTGTTTTTGATTTTTTAATAATTCTTCTGAACGGTTGATTTATTTATTTGTTGTATCGATGCCTCGACGTGTGTGACGCCTCCTGGAAACTAACTGTCAACGTTGCGCCGGAAACGCTAGATCTCTCTGTGCCGGAGTTAACACCAGGAAGTACAACCGGTAAATAATATGAGGATAGAATCGAATATGCAGACGGAATGCTTAATCTCGCGGTTACTGACCTCTCGTCTTTCAATAGATTTTATGCGACTTCTCTCGTCTCATTTATCGCTTATAACACATTCATTTTCGAGAGAGTATCGCGCCGCGCGAATTTATCATTTTAAAGCGTGATATGCGCTTTCGTAAACGCGAGCGCGACTCTAAGAGTCTAAGAGGTTTTTTAATATTCGTTTAAAATGAATTGCAAAGATAAAATGAAAGAGAGTGTCTTCTTACCACTCTCTCTCTCTTTCTCTCTCTCTCTCTCCTCTCTCTCTCTCTCTCTCTCTCTCTCTCTCTCTCTCTCTCTCTCTCTCTCTCTCTCTCTTTTCAGACGGCAGGAAAGAATCTACGGCAAAAGGGGAGCGCGCATATTCTTTCGATAAGACCGTAGAAATGTGCTGGTACAACCGTCTGTGACCTCGTGTCAACATATGGACGGATATTTCCGTTTCGCTGCCGGCGCAGCAACGTGGCTGTGCAACGCTTGCAACGGAAGAGACACGTGAAAACACACATTCCCGAAACCAATCTAGAATCTTTACAAATAACATTTGGATATCTGTTTTTCTCGCGCATCCTTCCTTCACGCGTAGCGGAAATAAAAGATATATATTTTTTTTTTTTGCAAAAGAAAACGAGTTTCAATTCTACGTTCTCGGAAAATGTGATAACGCGTGCACGTCATACGAGATGCTATGTATTTTCGAAAATTGCTCGTATCCGCAAATTCGCAGAAGTGAATGTAAAAGCACTTCGCGAGTTTGACAGAGCTCGAATTTTATTATTTTCTTTTCCTCGCGCAAATTCGAAACTACGCATGTAATCTGTAAAAACTTGCAAGTGTGTATAGAAATTACTCTTTGACCGGATGTGCTGATTTGACCCGAATTGTTTAAGTTAATTAATTGGGATAACGAAGATAATTTGCCACACACGATCCAGATCCTTGTCTTAACTTATACACGTGCGTACGTACTTTTATCAACGGCCCTCCCGCAAAGTGGAATTGTTATTTCTTTTTTTTTTTTTTTGTCTGCTTCGTGTATGTGACTATCTACGATTCGTTTCCGGCTGTAATTAAAGAACGACCGGACGCTGGCCGAGGTCATATTTTCGCTGTTAGAGGCGTATGCGCCTCGTACACACACAGTCTCGCCCGCCCGACTTTCTTAATTAAGAAGTCGCTTGGTAGTTCACGTGGAAGCGCGCGCTTTGTGTTCCACGTACACACGTAACGCTGTCAATCGAGATATTAAATCTCAGCGACTATAAAGCTTTTAGTGTGTAGAATGTACACATGAGTGTGTGTGTGTGTAAATGTTGCGTGCGCGCGCGCGCGTGTATGTGTGTGTACACACCTACCGTAATGTACGCGATGTTACAAAAAGTTTATGTACAAAGTAAAAATCTTTGACAGAAAGGCTTTGATTGCTCAGCTAAAACAAAAATTTGTCAAATATATTTTTTAATATATTATAATATGTAAATAATATATATATATATATATTATATTATATGTAAATAATATATATATTATATATATATTATATTTTTAGTATATTATATATAATTTAAAATGTAAAAATATACTGAATATATACGTTTGAATTTTATTAAAATCGAAGCGAGGAAACATTGGTTTGGTTTTACTTTGATAAATTTAAACGATTTTGTTTAACAGTTGTCGGTTTTTTCCCGAACATTTATCAATTAATTATTTGCAAAAAACACATAGATCTCGTTAATTTTGTCACAAGCGAAACAATTTTAGATGCATCTTTTGTTATCCGTGTAACCGCTCACGTAACGTCATAAATTTCGAAGTTTTATGGCGACCGACACACGTTCGGACGTCGGAAAACGACGAAATCGTTTGCCGAATACTAAAGGTTGTGAACTTCCGGAGCGGACTTTATCCGAGCCGCACGCGTGGGTGCTCATCTGCAAATCAGTCCCGGATTTTATCAGTTCGACGATCGCAAGATCGCCGAATGTACTCTTATTGTTAGAGACTGTCAATGCTATTTAAATAGAATAATTTTTTTAATCGAAACTTTAGAAGTGACACTCGCGATCCGAATCAATTATCCAGTAAAATTAATTACACTATAAATCTGCTTAATTAAATAAACGATATTAATTAAATAATTAATGACGACCTTATGTTTTTATCAATGTTTCTGGCCTCAATAAAGAGACAGAAAAAAAAAATAGTTTGTACACCGAAATATAAAATAAAAATTAGCGAGTTGCTTTTACAGCGGAGAATGTTCGTTTCCGTAGAGACTAACATCTTACAGGCAGAAAATAAATTGATTAATGGGACCATTTAGACGTGACAAAAGACATCTTCACAGTTTTCACACAGAAAGGACACTCGATACTTGTTTCATACAAAAAGTGTTCATTGAGCGCGACGCTGTAGCAGCCTACAATCGTCACTTCACAGTGTCGTAATTAAAGCCCGGAGTGACCCAGAAGTGCCATCTGAATAGAAATTGGAGAACAATCAGTGCGATCGAAATTGTGTCGCAGCGGTCTCTGACTTTTATAACTCGACTCGGAGCGCGCGCGCGCGATGATGATTCGCGCTTGCAATGCGGGCGTGCGACAGACACACAGAACGTGGGAATGCGAGAGAACTCTTCACTCAAGTGGCCGTCCTCGTCATAGAAATAATCATCATCATCCGCGATGAAAAAAGAATACGCGCGTAACTCGATAAATAATCTCTGCACGAGGTTCCAAAATTATCAGACGCGAGTGACAAAGTTCACTCGCTTGAATACAAAAAGTAGTTTGCTCGCAGTTGATCGCGAGATATTGAAATGAGTTGCGCAATCGCATAACGAAGAATCACGTGAAAAACCTGAAAAAAAAAAAACGAGATATATGATCGCGAGAGACACACCTTTGTTAGATGAGCTCTTGTGTTTTCTCCGTCTCGTTTTATTGCCGGAAGCCTGTCTGCCTTCGTTGCAAGAGGAACTACAGATATCGTCGACTGATTCCGGAGGAGCTGCCGCATCCACCTCCAAGTTTCTGGATCCCTGTCGTTCGGAAGCGACGACGTTACTGGATGCGCCTGTTTCTTTTCCGAGATAAGTGCCGATCGAGTGTCTTCTCCGGCAAGAGGAACCGGGCGTGGGAAGACTGAACGAAACGTTGTAGTATCTGAAAAGAATTTTCCCGAAAAGAAATTTGACACATTTCGCAAATTGTTTTCTTTTCTACGTAATCGCTTATAAAAGATTTCCTTTACGCGCGAGCTAAAAAAAATAAATAAATAAATAAAAAATGTGAAATAGAATTAAGTTCCTTTTCTGTTAAATAAATAAAGCAGACATGTAAAGTATTCTGATGCAAAACTCGAAACTTTACATTGTTTTAGAGAAACATATTGGAGAAATAATACATTTGTTTTTATCTCTCTCTACCTCGCGTCGTTCATTTCGAAAACTTCATTGTCGTCGTCGTCGTCGTCGTTGCTGTCGTCCTCGTCACGATCCTTGGCGTTGCCTGTCAAACCGCAGTAGACCATGTCGTTGGACAGAAGTTCACTGGCAGATTTTAGGACCCTTCTGCCTCGGCCGGGACGATATCGGTCTTTCTCGGACTGCGAGTGCGACCTACGTCAGGGCAAATTTCTTAGCGACTTGTTCGAATTGTCATTTTGAATTTACTCGAAAAAAAAAAAAGCTCACGTTTACCTGTGAGGCAGATACGGCGACGGTGGCGCGATGTCGGACGGCCTCGGATTGCCCCGCAAGAACTTCTGCGTCTTCTCGTGATCCGCGTTCGCGCTCACGGACCTGAAGAGATTCCGGAAGCTTCGCCTCTTGCCGGAATGAACCGCACCGTTTCGCGACAGCATCGGCATCCGCTCCTCGGTCGGCGTCGACGCGCGACCCTCGTGCTGCAAGCTGGACGTGGATTCCGGAACGATGACACCACCCTGGGCCGCGCCCATCTTGCCGCAAGCTCTCCGCCGAAACAAGGCGGAAAAGCCGTGGCCTCTGACTGACGTCGGGGACGTTATCGTCTTTGTTGTGGTCGACGACGACGACGACGACGCCCCGCCGGATAGCGAGAAGTACGACGGATTATCTGTGAACATACGGATCGAACGGATCCTTCAGTTTCCGGATTCTCAGGTGAATCTCTTCTTCTTCGGTCTTTTCTGCGAATAGAGTTGTGTGAACTTTTTGTTTGTGGTTTTTTCGTACGTGTGTTAAAAATCGAACACTGCTTCGACGAGAATCGACACCCTGGGAGACGCGTGATCGGTCGCAACCGTAACGTTCATCATCAGTTCGTGCAATAGTCAATTAATCAATCGCACGCGATCGTTAATTAGGGAGAACATTGTTCAATTAATTAACACTTCTCGGTGTCGAGTTTTCGTTGACCGCACAGATTTGCAACATCGGGATTGGGGATTGTCTTGTCAAATTTGCACGTTTTCTTCTGGATTATGTTGCCGTTGTCGCGGAAGCGCGAGAGTCACAATCGCAGCTCAACCAGCAGAGGGTTCACCTGTGACTGTGGGAGCTGTGCTTACGTTCATGGGACACCATAATCGAGCCTTACTACGACTATTGGGCTCAACCAATGGGGGGAATACGTCCAAACCGGACGTTACATTGTTCCCCCACCCCACGTGATTAACCGGGCAGGAATACGCGGTAGCTGCAGCGGAAATGCGCCACCTCGATTCACAATCTTCGCGCGCCGCTACTCTCTCGACAGTGAGATGAGCATTTGCTTGGATAAATCCTTATCGGACTTCCTATTGAAATTTAACTCTTATTTTTATATTAACGGAGTGATATTTTTTTTTATTTTTTTATTGAAACTTTCTCGACGTAGAGAAATTATCGGAATCGTCGCGATTTGCCGAGCACATTTTTTCTCGAATCAACTGCGTATTTTTATAATTGTCACCAATTAAAAATATCTCCAAATAATTTTGTCTGACAAATGTCTGAAACTGTCGTTTTGGTGTTTGTTAATCAACGCTTTTTATCGCAAGTTGAAAATCGATATTATATTCTGATAAAGTCGAGTTTTGCATTATGCAATTCGCGCGTAAAAGTTGCATTAAAAACAAACTACTCTTCATCCGAGAATAAAAATAAAAAAGAGAGAGGGGGGGATGAGATTCACGCGCGATTATGCGTGAACGACGTGCCCCGCGTGTCGATGACGATCGCGTCGTCGAAATCTGTATGCGATCTCCGCGATCTGTCGTTGTGATTGCACCAGGAAAGAATAAAACTTACCGACTGCCATGGCGACCTTCTCCGTATAAAGATGCAGTTGGACGGAGCGCGAATACCTAGAAACAACATTAATGTTACTAACAATTGTGATTGTACAAATGTACATAAATAGTTTTTATTTATGATTTAAAACCGAGTCCGAGCGTCACAAAAAAAATGCTATTATCTGAAAACAGATATCTGGGAAAACCTTTTGAATTTTTCTGCTTTTCTGCGTTTATTTTTATTTCTCTTGCATTTAATTTGCTGAAGATTAGCGCTGAAATCTCACCTACAAATGTTGTCGCGTCACATACACCATCTCTCTCTTTCTCTCTCTTCTTCTCTCTCTCTTTCTCTTTCTCACTCATCTAATTGAGAAAATTATACACGGGAAAGTCTCCGCGAGAGACCGTCGGTGCTTTCATTCATCTCTCTCAAAATACGCATGAATATTATATTTAGCACGGTGAGAGGCGTGCACATGAAGAACACGACCCGTTTACACTTGCATGAAGAAGGGGGTGTAGAACGGAGTAATGGGGAGTCGAGCACGAAGGCGACTCATTCACGTGTTATGCACGCGACATTATCACGTTGTCCTCCGCGTGTCTTGCGCACATTTGCCACTGTTATCTAAACGATATGATATTTTATTTATTCAGTTCATGATCGCGAGAAGAGAGAGATTGCTTCTGCGCAAAAACATTCTTCATCCCTAGCGCCATAATCATGAAGGATTGCAAAATATTTTTCATGTAAAACGTTAAAATCTTTCTGACCTCAATCGCGTGATTTAATCTTTAAATTTATCTTTAACCATTTTATTGACACGAATTTTTTTTACTCTAATTTATAAAATGTATACATTGTTTGCTTATTTTCTTTTGCATATGAAACGAATTTATTTTTTGACTAAAAACTTTGAGCAATTTTCAGGATTCGATTTTGCACAATTGTTTTTAACGTTAAATTGACGTTCAAGTGGGAGTGACGTTCGAAAACGCGGCGTAATTTTCTCCGAGTTATGTACTGGGTTTATATGACAACTTTATTTTCGTCAACCCACGTGGCTGCTCTCTGAGATGAGATTTAACCGGGAAATCTGTGCGTTTCTTCGAATTCAATTCGGCGAATATGCGACACCGCGACAATTTTCTGCCCTCGTAGTTGCCGTACAATAATGGCGGTTACTATTTTCGTACACGACCGGGAGAACGTGCCCGGTAGAGACGTGAAGATAAATAGAAGAAGAGAAAGAGAGAAAGAGAGAGAAAGAAAGAAGAGGGTAGAAGAGCCGGGAAAAGGGTGATTGTACTCATGAAAAGCTGAGAGCGCGCGTGGTGTGTTGTGGGCTCCGATATGCTCTACCCTAAATTAACCAAAGCTATGAAAAATGTGATCATATACGCAATTAGTGAATTGTCAAAACACAATGTCATCATCTTGTGTGGAAAGTAAAGTAGGTTATTACGATTTTGTATGATTAAAAAAAATAATCTTTACCTTTTTTAGCAGAATTAAACAAGAAGATACTACAGCCCGGCCTGTAAACTGGATTAAAGACCTGTAAACTGACGTTTTAAAAACCTAAATTTCTCTAATTTCTGAGTTCATTTAGTTTATTACATGAAAAATGCTTCTACAGAAGCAAATAAATATAAACACTATTTAGTGCTTTTGAAAATGGGTATGTAATGCTCTTTTAAACCCTTTTTTGTATTCATAATGATAGCATATGATAAATTATATTGTTATCACGATTTTTCTTTTTCTCGTTAAACTATAATAAACATTTTAATCATAATCTGAGTGTCTCATTCAATTTGTTTTTGTCGTACTTAGTGTGGCTGATGATGATCACAATATAAAGATCGAAACGTTCCACATACAAAAAAATTTATTTTTTCAATTAATTTCCTGCCTCCACCCGCAATCCAAGGCTTGAAGGTCTACTTTACTTTTTAGTGTAAATACGTATATATAAGCTTAGAAATAATTCTACATACATAATTATAAGGTGATGTTATAGAAGAAAACTGTATAAGAAAAACTTTATGCTGAATTTTGACATTCCAAAGAACAAGCGCACTCTCTTAGCACAATTTACTTATTTCTAGAGAAGCATTTTGAATTTGATGCAGTAAATACGACACAAAACGAAAAAATAGAAACGTCGGTTTACAGATCTCTATAGTTGGCTTCAGTACCTTCTTAAGGGGATCCTAAAGTGGGTCTGTTTTATCGATAAAACTGAATTTTTTGCGCACACTAATCTGTTTTTTGGCAGTGGATTGATAAATCCTTTTCTACAATTAAAGTACGTACGTAAAAACCTGTTTTTTAAACTTTTTTCATTTTGTTATATAAATTTGGACGTCCCGGATCCCTTATTGTACGTACTTTAATTGTAGAAAACGATTTATCAATCCACACAATCAAAAAAAAGATTAGTGTGCAAAAAATTCAGTTTTATCGATAAAACAGACCTACTTTAGGATCCTTAATATATAAAAATAAAAAAATTCATCAAGCGCGACTATTTTATTTATGTTTATCGCTTTTGTTTGTCAATTACATTTCAATTTGTTTCAAATTAATTCCAAGAAATCGCGCGCGACGAAACTGTGTTGCGCGCACTTGGTGTGACGAGCTTGTACAAATAAGATGATTCTCGAAAAATGTCGAAACAGTTCGTCATCATCAGGTTTGCGAAATTGAGTCGTGCCGCGTTCAAACGCGGTTTCCCGAACAAATCGCGCATATTCGCGGCTATTAATAGAGGTCTGTTCCTGAGATCGTCGCGGAGGACTGGCCGCAGCGCTTGCCGCATCGCACCCTGCACCTGCGGCAAGCGCACGAGTCTGAAAAAGAAGCCTGTATCCGGCGATGCACGTGCCCCTGTAAATCTCGCACATGTGCGGCACACGCTGTGTCCAGAATGCAGTGCGTTGTTCGCTACCAGCGCCGGCTTGGTGCCGAGGCGTGATTGAGAAGATCTTCCCTGGAAAAACGGCTCGGATCCTCCTCCCCGCTCCCTACTATATTTTTCGTGTCCGTCACTAATTGTTTCGCAAAAAACAAGAACGGGCTTTCGATTTTGCTAATTCTCTTCGTGATCTTCCGAAGAAGAAACGTACGGATTAATTTGATATCGCATCTCAAGATTGCATTCTTAATGCTCTCTTTATATCTTTGGAATTAATTGCGATAAACGAATTACGTATGTCTGAGCGATAGGTAAATTATACTAAGTTGTGTGGGATAAAAATAAGAATAAACGCAGAAACCATGTATTGAGTTCTCAATGGATGGTACGTATTGCTTTATATTGTTTGACGAACGAGTGAACATTATTTATTGAAGCGCGAACACGTGAAAAAGAAGTCGGTAGAAAAATGAAGATAAATTTATTCTTGCAACAAAAGTTTTCAGTACATTAGAAAACAAAAATAAATATATATAAATTACGTATGTATAAACTTCTTGATGTCACTAACTCACCTTTATTTTGTTCTTGATATTCTCTGCATTATTCAGGTTTTTTGTCTTCTATAATCCGCTTGAAAATTTTTAAGTTTATATCCAATAGAGAGAAGTTATCTCCAACGAACGGCAAACAACACGTTACTTTTCACTCAAACTAAAAAAAAATGTATGTGTGTAAAGTTTTATATTATTATTTATTTATTTATTTCTTCTTTGTTTTTTTCCTTTATCTCTCTCGACACAAAATGTTCTCACCACATTTGACATGTCGTCAGCGCATCTTAGTTGTATTTACAAATTTCAATAAAAGTAAACAGTTTTATATTTACATTTTTAAATGTGATAAACGTCGATCTTATCGTATGCGGGGAGATAATGTGGATCTGAAGAACACGACTCGATCATGTCAAATAAGTTATTTCGGAAATTATAACGAGATAAGCGACGGATTTCGTAAAAGTGTTTTCTTTCGATAGCGTCGTAAACATCTCATCTAGTGTCTCCATGCTTTACATAGTCTGCTGCAATTCACCAGTGAAAATGACAATCGATCATCTCGCTCCTTGTTACAAAATTGTTCTTTTTGTTTTTTTACTGATTTTTCCACTCGATTATGAAGAAAACGTAAAGAGTGTGCGGTCTCTTCTTCTTCTTCGTACTTCAGAGACACTCCGCGTCCATTTACGTTATACCCCATCTCTCGCGAGGGGAAGTTTCACTCGGGATAAAATCACATGGTCTTCCACGAAACTTCCCCGGTCAAATCAGTACCGAGGTTTCACGAACTTTGTCAGGGTCATGCTCGGTCAGGGATCGTGCACGGTACGGCGCAACACTTCATGAAGCACTGACAAGCCAAGACCAGGAGAGTCCCATCGGCAGTACTACCATATGATCGCTCGCTCGTTCGCTCGGTTCGCTCGCTCGCTCGCTCGCTCGCTCGCTCGCCCATTTGCCCCGATGCTCTCCTTCTCTTCTTCAGCTGCCACCACCCACGCATCTGGCAAGTCGTACCGAAGAAACGCCCATGTGTAAGACTCTGTACGAGAAACGTTATTTTGGGACAGACGAGGACGTTTGAGGTTTTGGGACGCCGAATGTAAAGGCAAATACGTAGGTCCGACGTGATGTTTGAGAAAAAACCGAACCAAATGCGCACATTTTCCTTGACCCTTGTCAGAATTTTTTTCTTTGCCTTTGGAAAATTGATTCCTCCATGTATTTATTTCTTTTCACACGCTTGTTTCACACTTCGGCTACAAGAAACACAGGCTACGTTCACACAATCTCAGGCAAAAGTGCAAGATATTGTGTGAAAGTTAAGTTTAATTTTTTCTAATTGTGACGCAAGAAAAAATAATAATTGAGAAAAATGGCGGAAGATGTATTAAAAGATTTGTTTGTATTTTTTTCTAAAATTATTATAATTATTTTTAGCATTTTAATTATATGTATTTGCAATTTCAATTTAAGAAGATCGAAGATTAAATATTTATAAAAAATACCTGCATATATATACACCGCTCCGCAGGTATAGCCCGAAATGCATTTGCACACTCGAGTGTTTAGCGGCGATTTCTTTAAGAAAATAACGCGCGCACGCTTGCGTGTCTGTTACGCATATGCGTGCGGAACCGGAGCGGAGCATGGATTTCCTGTCCGCGAACACGTGCATATCTTCTCGAGCGGTGAGAGGGTTCGACCCTTTCGACACGTTTCACTCAGCTGTGTGTCTTGTAAAACCCTTTGAGCGATTACTATACCGTGAACTTCTGACAGCGAGTGACCGTTCGATGTAAGCTGGGAAAAAGAAAGCCAAGGTGGCAATTTGCAAATGTCCAGTTTCACACACCGTATACATATACATCGAAAAATGTAACAATCGACGACGATATGCAATAGCAATAATTATTTTGTCATTTTTACTTTAGTTTTATTTCTCGTTTTTTTTTTTTTTAGTGTCACGCACAATTTTTTGGAATTTAAAGTGCAGCTGTTATCGCTGTAAGAAATAAGACAAAGTATCTTTATCGAATTTCTTAAAGAAAAAGAACGAGAAAGAGAGAGAGAGAGAGAGAGAGAGAGAGAGAGAGAGAGAGAATTTTGGAAAAGTGTGTATTTTGTTTTAAATGTCTAAATATTTTTTGAGTTAAAAAAAATCTATACTACTTCGAGAAATGCTAAAACCAGTTTTACGAATTCACTGGCGAGAAATTTTGAATGACAGGCCTTGTAGGTAAAATACTGACAAAATGTCTGACACATGTTGACTGCATGCGTAGATTACATATATTCTCGGCAAACCATTAAAATGCTGCAGATGTACTATGTTATTTGTTTTTTTTTTTTCCAGTTTTGACGATACTCGACACCTAATAAATTTTCAAAATGCTGATAATTTTTACAAAGTAAAAACAAACTTTTAAATGTTTAGTTTAAACAGGGAATATTTGGTTTAAAAATACAAAAATGTTTTTAAATAAAAAATACATTGTGTTTTCTTTCTTTCTTTCTCTCTCTAACACAATTTGTTGTTTTGCAATTTACCAGTACAAAATATGAAGTGTTAAAAATTTGGTTTTTTCCCCACAAATAAACTTTCTACATCTGTAAACTTAACTTTTATTTGTGTTGTCGTCTCTAAACAATGTTGCGCGTTGTTTCAATTCGACGTAAAACGGTGGCATACAACAGTTGTAAAACCGAAAGAGCCCGGCGATCACTATCCGTCGTCTTCGCCAGCAGAAGCAACAGGAATGCATAATTGATCCACACGCATTCACTCACGTTTCGGTGCGTCTCGTGTTCGTCCTTTCTCGTAATTCTCCCGGATTTAAATTTCTAATCGAGTTCTCTCCGTATTTCAAGATGCCACCTCGCAAATACTCACGTTCGGCATCACTTTGTGAATTAATTATTTTCAGGTGAAACGTCTATCTTTTTTCGTAAAGTAAAGTAAATAATGAAAAAAGGGAGAGGCAGAGAGAGATTGTTATGGTATATTTTTATTGGCGGATAGTGTGAAATATACAATATTATCTCGCTTCTTCTCGGTCGGTAAGGTTGCGAGATAAAAAGAGGTTCAAGGCTGTTTAGCAGCGGCAAGCGAGTGAAAGCCGCGAGTCTTCGGAATCTCGAGCGAGACGCGTTGAGCTCAATATCGCGTAGTGCTCCTTACGTATGTATACGCGTACGATCGCGTGTTGCGAGAGAAAGAAACGTCGCTACAAAATCTCCCGAGAGAACCAAGTTTATTAATATTGCATGATTCTTTGTGGCTCTTAAGTTGTGCTCTTCTTCTCGCGCGCGGTTCCTTCGCGAGAGGAAAAAAATAATTCCGAATAACCATAAATCGCGATCTCGAAAACGATCTCGTAAAGATCGCGTTGTGAGCTCGGTTGTTATTAGTGTTATGTAAGAGCGAATGTGCGTTGTGCGTTTTTCATTGACGTAGCAATTGTGAAATTTGTGCTCTCTCGGAACTGTTTCAATTTAATAATTTAAAATCGTAGAGAACAAACACGTGCGAGTCTGACTTTCTGATCTGGATATATAGTTGAAAATATATCAAAATTACTGGTTAATTACTTACGGACTACGTATATACCGTTTTCCTTAGCTAAAATATCCTATCTAGCGTATATCGGAAGAATCGAAAAAATTGAGGTTTTATTCTTTTGTTTGTGCCATCACCACACAACACATAGACGTCCTTTGAACGTCTCTCGGCTCTGAGAGTATTCATCGAATGTCCAAAGGACGTTCCTGTGTTGTGTGGGTATAAAGCCTTTAAAGTTTTCTAACTTCATTTAGAAGATAGAACATGTGTGAAACTTCCATTTCGATATATCTTGAAAAAATGCGAGAACATTTTAACTAAAAACAGCAGAGTAGGACCCTGACTTTGATCTTTTACCAGGTTCAGAGCTACTGTATAACGTATATGTATTATATATATAGTAGAACCTGCGTGAGAACAACCGATTCGAGTCTCATAAAAAAACAAGCGAAGTACGAACTTGAGATCTTTTCAAGAGAATCGTCTCTTTTATGGTCTTCTTATTGTTAGTTGAGAACCGAGAGTTAGAGTGAAACACAATGTACAAGTGTACGAGACAAGGCTAGGAGAGTTTAGCACCAGACAGGAAACGGAGGGATAGGCTTAGGCTTTCGACGTTATAAAAGCAAAGTCAAACTATATCTTTTTCGAATGATAATGATGTTATCGGTGCAGTCGAGTGAAGGAAACTTGGTTGTTATCAAGCAGGACTTACTTACACCATAGATAGAATTAGTTTTGACTCCAAAGTTTTCAATTACGTTCATGTGCTAAGCAAGAATTATTTTTCGATTTTTTGATGTCATAAAATCCTTGCAAGAATGTCATCGGATTAAAAGGATTCGATTGGCTCTAATTGCAAGATAATAAGAGAAGCGAAACGACGCGCGTGAATTTTGGAATATTGCATTAAGTCCTGCGCAATTCTTTTTTTTTTTTTTCAGCTTGTACAGCGAGAAGTGGAATGACGCGCAAGGGTAGTTAAAGCCACAAGTCGCAACTGCGCAACGAGTGCAAAGTGCGCCCGTATTGTGAAAGGGGTGCGGGCTCGGGATCGCGTGAGTACGCAGTCGCGCGGGATTCCCCGGGAATCGGGTCTTTCCGGGTCTGCGACACGGTTTTCCCCTTCAACTCTCGGCTCACTTCAGTACCCGCGGTAGTCGGTGACGTGCCATTCGCTCGCTCGCAACAGGTGACAGGATTTCTCGACTCGGGGTCAGAGAGGACGACTCAGATTTCGACGAGAGGTTCGAAAATCGGACAATACAGTTATTACATTTCGGCTGGTTTTTTTAACATTTATCGGGAGGAGAAAGGCGAGAAAGGAAAAGAGCGCTAAGATTTACCGAGACACGGTTCGGCAAAATGAGTGTCGAGGACGCCATCAATTACTCGCCCAGCGAGGAGGAGGACTATTACAAGCTGTTGTCCTGCGATGAGAATTCCACGGTGAGAGAGACGAATAGCGCGTCACGACGAATTTATTCGAGATTGACGTTTGATTTTCCGCTTCAAATTGACCGCTAAAAGCGGCTGATTTTTATACTGCGATCATAATTGACACGCATTTCATTCTTTCTGTTATTGAAAAAATTCACAATAATATTTAATTCTGCAAAATAAAACTGACAATTTAACAAAGTAAAATAAATAATTGTGTTATGGATATATTGCGATTTGAATATTAAATTCTTTCATTTTTTGCGTTAGTTTCAGAAAATGACGAATAATTGTCACTTCTCAGTTTAGCGGTTTAGTTTCAGTAGTTTTATGAAATAAACAAGTCAATGCCATTCCTTGTTCTTTGTCCAAATTCCTATACTCACTGTCAGTTTATCTTTTCAAATAGTTTTATAAAAGCCAATTTATATTAACGCATAATAATTTAATAATAATTATAATAATTTATAATTTAATATCATTTAATATTATTACAATTATCATTTATTTCATAAACGCTTTACATGTTTTATGCCGCGTTTTGTCAATAAATGAGAGTTTATGTAAAGCGTGTTGTAAAGTTTATAAATAATAAATTCTCTCTTTATGTATGTACGAGAGAGTAGAAATATATTAAACAATGTTTGTGTCACGACGTGTTAATCGCGTGACCTTTAATGACAAATGTATATTAATTTTCTCCTCACCCGCGCCCGTTACGTTAATTAAATTATGTGTGTCCAGTCTCTCTGTCTCTCTCTTCTAAATTAATTAGGCTTTTGAGAAGGAAGGTTGCAATTTAAATTCAACAGTAATTGAATTCTCGATCAAACACAATTAGTCGCAGTTTCAGTCGTTCACGGTAAGCTGAAGTTGTTGTTGAATTGCGTAACAATATTCCGCGCTCGGAAATAAAAGTCGCATTTTCCCTATCGAGCGTGAGATCGTTCTCAATCGTTGAAAAACATTTTCTTCGCGCACGGCGATTTTTATCGGCAAACGTAATCGTTTCGTCATATTGGCAGAGAAGAAAAAAACGACGAGTACTTTCACAGAACAAACACATAAAAATATAATAGAAAGGTTATTTGCCTTTCTCGAGTTTTATCTTTTTATACGTACTGTTGTCCTTTCGACTTCTGATAAATCGTGTACATATCAGCGTGTTTGTAATATCTCGTTTTTCTGTCGACGAATAATAATCGTGACATTAGACACCTGAAATATGCATAAAATGTGTATACAAAGTAACGCGAAGTAACAAAATGATCGAAAGATAAGTTTTTTTTTTTTAATCTCTAAGATTAAATAAATATGTTACAACAATTTCCTATTTCCCAAAACCCATTTGTTTGTTCGGAGTATTAATTAATTATAAAACTATAAAAAAATGCAAATTTTTTGTTCACTATCTCTCATTTTTGTGCTCGAGATTGACCGAGATGCGTAGGGAAGAAAAAAAACAATCTTGCAATAAGGTAAATTAATCTTTAATCCTGAATGACGTAGATCGTCTTTCTGTCGCTTTTCTCTAAAATCAGGTCGAGCAGATTACGGCGGAATATAAGGTATTAGCTCTTCAATATCATCCCGACAAGAATGAGGGTGACAAGGAGGCCGAGAAGAAATTTCAACAATTAAAGGTGCGTTTTCCACGTACAAAGAAAAGTCGATCATTTTGCAATCTACTTAGATCGCGCGCGCGCGCGCACACACACACACACACACACACACACACACACACACGTACACGTTTTTATCGAGCGGGGTTCTGATATATTGTTTCTATCCCTTAGTACGCGAAAGAGGTTTTGTGCGATCCTGAAAAGAGGAGCAACTACGACAAATGGCGAAATAGTGGCATCAAGATCAGTTACAAGCAGTGGCTCGGAATGAAAGAGCACGTGCAGCAGGTGAGCCGACAATAGTTTACGATCGATGCAAACTATGCTCTTATTGTGTCTTCTTCGACACAATAAGCTACATTTTGGTAACATCAATAAAATCGAAGAATAAAGAGAAAAAGAGAAATAATCTCGGCGCGAGACAATATAGGACTCGTTACCATTTACGTCAGGACAAATTCGAGTTTTTTTTTTTTTTTTACGCGTACACATATCGTCAGTCGTAATATGCGGAACGCGCTTGAAAAGCGAATCAAAACGACTTCGTAATTGTACCAAGGGGAGGGAGTCTCTTTACCTAATGACCCATATTTACGATTCGCTGTGAAATTCACCTCGCCTGGGGTTTCCATATTGCTTTTCAGACTATGCACTGGAGCACACCGAAGACAAAAGACAGAATGCTGCCGGATGCGGGAGGAGAAGCGGGCGGCTCGCCGTCTCACCTCAGAAGTCACCCCACAAACGCGCACAGGAGAGCCTCGGAGGGTGGCGTCATGAATCTGTACTATCGCTCGGGACAGGGCGTACCGTTTCAGGAGCCGAACGAGGTCGTCAGTAAGTTTCGTAATTATGAGATTTAAAAAAAAAAAAGAAAAAAAAGATCTCCCAGCGTGTACACTTCTCTATTCGATGCCGACTCCTACATATTGTACCGGACTCTATGAAAGCAAGAAAAAAATGTACTAGACAAATATTTACTTGCGTGCAAGGGGCGTTGGTCGGATCGTCGTTATTAGCATGCCGTTGTGTTACTTCGTAAAATGGCTTAATTATTTGGATAAAACGTGTTTGTATTGATATTTTTTTGTCTTATGCACGCGATTTTATAATCGCAAAATTTAAATTTTGAAGTTTTTAATGTTTTTTTTTATCGCTTCGTCGCGATTATGTTGTTATTAATGTCGTTTTGGAAGAAAACACGACGACAACTTTAAATAAACTATATATGAAATATATATAATTTAACGAAATATATTTAATTTGAAATCGTAATTAAATTATTATTATTTTTTTTTTATACCGGACATGTTTCTCTCATTTTTTTACTCAGAACGCGTGTAAACTCGATCTAACGAACGGTCCTGCGCGCGCGTACGTGCCCGCGATAATCGCGCGCACATGTGTGTCGCCTTCAGATTTATATTTTGTTATACTATACTTAAGCACGCGCGAGACGAGAGAGGAAAGAAAAAAAACGAGAAACGCGCTGGAGGACGTTCGACATATGATTTACGCTCTCTGTCTCTATCTCTTTCTCTTTCTCTTTCTCTCTCTGTCTCTCTCTGAAATCTCCCGAGTAAACGTCCGTTTGACTGGTCGCGAATATTATTACACGCGCGAGTCTCGATCGTGCAATTCTATTGTATGTCTCTTGATCTTACGAGATGTTTAGCAACAGAACGTTACATATATATATATATATATATTATATATTAAACGATGTAGTATTGGGGGCTGTATAGTTATCTGTGATTCCGCAAAAAAAGAATTTTCCACTAGAGATTTAATAAACACTGATTGTTTCAAACACTTCGGAATGTCGTTAAACACTTTGGAACGAAATACTTAAATGCCCGCCGAGTCGCGGATTTTTCTCCCGCATGTTTTTGCTGTGCAACGTCCGCTGTGAATCGTTTTTCACGACGATTTGCACGTATATATATGTGTGTATGTGTGTGTGTGCATGTGTGTGTTTTTTTATTTTAATTTAAAAAATCTCCGATTTAACTGTCGCGTATCGGTAGCAATGGTGGATCAATCGTCAGAAAAGTAATTCAATTCCCCGGATAGGATCGAATTTATTGAATGCAATGTTTTAGTGGAAAAAAAAAAATTAGAACGCGCACATGCGTGTACGCCATCCATTGTTCTCTATGAAATAAATAAAAAGTCGTAAACACACTGTCATAAATAAATACGTAAAAAAAATAAAAAAAATAAAAAACTACCGTGAGAGACGTGATAATATTTATTTCGCGCAGAGTAGAATTTTTACTGCGCGAATTAAACTGTCGCTGTAATTCGTGTTTTCAATATGTATTTTTGTCCGGAACGTGTTTGTTTCTTCCGCGAGAATTTTTGACAAGAATGTCACAGGAGCGGAGCGTTTAAGTATTTCCTTCTTTCATAAGAAAGATCGACGATGGCGCACTTGTACCTGTATGTCCAAAATGTCAAACGCAAACTACATCGTTCTTTCGCGCCGACGATTGCGCGAGCGACGCGTCTCTTTCCTTTTCGGGTATAAAGTTATACAAGATTCGAGTTTTACGTTTTCTAGAATAGCAAAGGAAAAGAGGATAGAAGAGGTTTCAGAATCGATACAATTTCTCGACGTCGCGCAAGTGCGAAGACAAATTTTACGCTGATCGAAAATGCGACGAATAAAAGCAAAGATCGCTCTCGCGCGCGTTCGGAACACGTGGAAATTGTATCGATGATTTTATTTACAATTAGAGGAAATGAAGGTTTCTTAGAAAACGTATACGTAAATAAATAGGTGCGAAAATTTGCTTGTTACTCGCGTTTCCGCGCGCTTGCGTCCTCTCCTCGCTCGACACAGCGGTCGAGAAACAATTCGTCGGCGAATTGCGTTTGACATACTACTTTCGAGAATGCCTACTTGTAAACAATGATTAGTAAACTAAACTTAGTGACAGTTAATCGTGAATGTGTCGATGTGTATATTCTCTCATACAGTAATTTTTATTAGCACCGCCTTCTCTCTCGGAGGAGAGCTTGTTCTCTCGTTTTGAAGTATATTTGATGTCATTTGGGCGTTTCTCCGTTTTTCGAGTGGAGCGCGTCGAAATATTCCTCGCGCGCGCGTAAGGTCAAGCATAAAAGTAACAAAAAAAAAAAAAATATATATATA
Organism: Pseudomyrmex pallidus; assembly: GCA_014825455.1. Lineage (NCBI taxonomy): Eukaryota > Metazoa > Arthropoda > Insecta > Hymenoptera > Formicidae > Pseudomyrmex > Pseudomyrmex pallidus. Next base: position 28,749 of record QVNV01022683.1, on the reverse strand, counting down.
TATATATAATTTTAGATTTTCCTATCAAGACAATTATACGGCGCATGTGCGATATTTTACGAAGCGAATATCCGACGCGCTTAACTCGAATAACCCGTTTAGCTGAATCGGAAGTGACTTCAATGACATTAAACATACGCGCGGTTGTCTGAATCGATCAATCTTCTTCCTCGCAAAAAAAAAGGTAATTTCTGGCAAGTTTCTAAAACATATCACGGCAGGTCCACATTCCGTCTTTCCTCTTCGTCTTTTCCCGAAGATGAAGGAAGACACGAAGAGTCTTGTGTGAGGCAAGACAGAAGGATATAAGCGGGATAATAATTGAGGCTGTTGGGTAAATGGAGCGCGCTTATCTGCGCCCACACATACGCTACACACACGCACACACACACAGAGATGAATTGAGTAAACGGCTAATAAACGTGGATAAACGGAAAGACGCGAGAACAATCTCTATATCATTTTCAGCAGTGATTTGATATCCGTGCTGCTGGATGAGATTTTCTATATGGAATTTTACGTTCGGAGAGTTATGTAACGTAAAATTCTCTTTCGCAGCTCGAATGAGACAACAAACGCAAGTAGTTTTCTCAACAATAACGTTTGTCCTTCCAAGAGTCTCAATTCTCCTACTTGATCCTAAATGTCAACCTAACAACAACGAGGATTTAACTCGTTGCTTACTGCGATCTGATCGCGGCGCAACGTCACAAATACGCAAAGCCAATAAGGAAGAGGGTCAAGTGGCAATTACACGGTTATCTTGTCACAGAATTAAATCGCTGTACCAATCGTGAGTTTCCGTAAGAGCTATCTACGGAATTAGAAAATAAGAAAACTCAAAAAGGAGAATACGAGGAAACGACAAACACTATTCAAGATTAAAAAATAATAAAAAAATATCGTCGGGAGTTTTTCGAAGTGTGTCGAGAGCTCGAAAAACTTCATGTTTTTTTTTTTTTTTTTTTTTTTTTTTTTTTTTTTTTTTTTTTTATTTATTTTTTTTTTCTTAGAGCCTTTGTTACAAAGAAGCTAAGAAAATAGCTCGCTGCTCGGCTCATCTTCCTGTATCGACTCTACGTAAGCTGGACGTCGATGCGCGCGGTCAATCAAATTAGTAGAACATGTAAGCGTTCGCTCGCGCTTCGTGGGATTCGCCACGCGATCGATTCCTCTCTCTGGACTTGCGAGACGCAGATGCACAGCTAAATTAAATGACTTTATCTCCGACACAAGAGAATCCGTGTCCAATAAAATCGTATATCTAATAAATACGCTCGATAAATTTATCTGCTGTCAAATATAATCTCGCTTTATATTAAACGAGAGCGAAATTTTAATTTCAAGTTTTTAATTTTCGAATAAAACTTTTTTTTCCTCGGAAAAAATAGCGTTTCGGTAAAGAGCGAATTTATTCCATAATTTTTTTATGCATATATTTTTACGACACAGGTGGTGCAGTCGTTCCTTTCTCGATTGCGCCATCACGGACCATTTCTGTATACGAAAGACATGAATTTAAATTTTTATAAAAAATATGAATAATACATATAATAAATATAAAGTTTTTTATTTTGTAATTTACTGGCATACTGTGCGATACGGGCTAATTGTGTAATGTAATTTATACTCTAGACATAAATTTTTCTTGTTTTTTAACAACTTTTACATTTTTCTCACACTTGTAATGATTATACTTTTCCTTTACAAAAAATATCTAGAGTAAACATTTATCAGAATAAGATCTAAGCAGATAAGAATTGGATAAGAAGAAAAAGGTTTTTAATCTCGTCGCGCGAAGAACGCAACCACGAAGTTTATAGAAAATAGATTAAACGGCACCGGGCAACGGGCGTTCACAAAATTTCTTTAGAACTTAACTTCGTCTTCGAAACTTCTTTAAAAACTTTCGAAGAAAATAGGCAATTAGGTTGATAAGTCATTAAAGCTAATCGAGAAGAGTTTGAGGAGAAATAACAAAACAAAAAAATACACGTAAACTTAATCGATTCAGAATCGCTGATAACTCGACGTGTTGTCGCGCATGTGTTAGAAAAAGAAAAGAAGAAAACTGGAAATATTATTCTTTGTTAGAAGATATTATAGCGTGTAATATTAAAAGCACAAATATATATGCAAAGAAACGGCATCTGGAGGTCGCGAATTCGACTTGATACCTCGTTTATTGAAAATAAGACTGTTGCTTATATGGACGATTAGAAATCGGATCGAAACAGATATAAGAAACGGGAATGGAAAAGACTTTTTTTTATTTTATTTTATATAAAAAATTCGTCTGTACGCACCGTGAGAGCAGTTTGAATGTCGAAAATTTTTACGACGCGATTGCAAAGATCGTGCGGCCAACCGTGTGCCCGCTGCTGTCGAAAGTTTACTGGACCACCCTGTATATGTGTGTATACTATACCTATATTTTTCTAGACGGATATCTGGGTTCGCGGAGTGTTTTCACATCTATATATATATATATATATACATTACACATATATATATATTATCTATCTACATATGTCGTTTAATGATTGACCTATGGCAAGAAGCTTCTGGGAGAAAGGTCGGAGTCTGTTCAGATGCCTGTCAGTATGATGCTCATGTCGACGATGTCCTAATTTTTCAATTTCGTTTTTTCGCGTTATCGTTGAATGTAAGAAAGAAGAAGTCGCGCAAATTTTCGCGGTAGAATTTGATTTTTTGTTACTCGAGAATCCACGCAAATTATGTTGATGTCGAAAAAATTTAAGTTCAAGCGCGATATTCTCTTCGAAATGAAAATCAACATCGCGTCTGAACAAATTTGATCGACGTTTATTTTCACATTCGTAAATAGCGAAGTAATTATTAATGATGTGTTCACTTTCTTTTCTAAATTAATTACGCAACGCTAATTACGTTACTTAACGTTTATACAACGGCTGTCTTCCACTTTGACGTCTACGGTTAATGATTGCGGAGTTTCGTCGAAAGCTTTTGAATAATTACCATGCATATACAACGTTGTTAAATTATAATTGCGCTTTGGCAAAAATAGCGGCTGTTGGTCCCTGTGAATCGATATATATATAAACACCTTACCTCACACAAAAATATTCAATTGCGATTGCCAAATGTTTAAGAGAGAGACTGTTTGACATTTTATATATACATACATATATATATATCTTCTTTACACAAATTAAAACTTTAGTGTACATATAAACATTTTTCTCTCGGCGTAAATATAAGTTTCTTCGAAAAAAGATGTCGTTTGAGAATTTTTCGAGGGAAAGAAACACACACGGAAGAAGATAATATATAGTATCATCTAGATGAAAAAATTCTACTTATCTTATGCTTAATGCATTCTTTAGAGAATAAATTTCTTTCCAAAATGAATCGTCCGGTTGTCACTGTTGTAACATCTAGATGGTGCGTCGTCTCATATCAGATGTTAACTTGTAACGTTAATTGGCTAGTGATTACGTAATGTAATGTTATTTAATTAATTATGTAATCGTACGGCAGCTGAGAGATCGAAAAGACGAAAGAAATTCTGAGTTAGTTGGAAAAAACAACTGCGATTGTTGTCGTTGAAAATAAACGTGCGAATTGTTTCTTGCGCAACTTACTGGTCGGAGTGAACAGAGTATTTCGTCACTCCCTACGTATTTAATTAAATAAGTGTCACGTACGGGATTTTCAGTTTTTGCGTAGTGACATTTAGAAAGTCGTGTTCTTTATGGTCACCAAATATTAGAAAATAATAATTCTCTCTCTCTCTCGTAAGTAAGGTAGAAATTTGAAACCGAAAGAATCCCTCAACTAGGGAAACGTATCAAGTTTCAAGCCTTTAAACTGCTCTCCTCCTAAAATTTGCGTTTTGTAATTGTATGGGATTATACGTAGGGAGTGACGATTTTCGATCGCGGTTCTCTGATAAGCGCGCGCGAATCTCTCGTGTGCCTGAAAAAAAAAAACATTGTGAATGAAATGTAGGTGTGCGTGCGTATATGTGTCTAAATACAACAACGTATAAATTAAATTGCGTAATCATCAAAAAAAAAAAAAGAAAAAAAAGAAAAAAAAAAAGCAAAATACATATATTGTATATTCGTCTCGCGCTGGTCGACGCGGCGATGTATTACTCATGTGTACCAATAAAGACATTCAATAAATGTGTTTACTTATATGAAACATTTATCTCTTGCACTTTAATCATCATTTTGATTGGGGAGGAGCGCGAAAATATGACTCGCAAATGAGAGAGAGAAGCTTTTACAATGGCATTTCTCTCTAATTAATTGCGCTCCCGCCAAATGTATATGTCATCCGAGAAAAGCTAACGGTAACTTAATCTTCGAGGCGTGTACCACACGTGCTGGTGTGAATATGAAACAATTCCAAGTAAATTAATTACGTTTCTTCTCATCCATATACACATTTCACCTCTACCTTGTGCCGTTTCCGACATGTATAACGACAACAAATTATACATACTCTTTGTCTGGTTTCGCAATCCCTTTTCAGACCGCGATCATCACAATTCACGGTGTATGACGCACTTCATTAAGGAAATTAATCGCTATCAAGCTAATCAAATGTCACAATGGTTACTATATAGGTAATTGCCGATTACCGGTAACAATGAAATGATTGTTTCACACACGTCGCACTTTCCCCGAGCGAAATAATTAAACGTATGATTTATTAGTTTCTGAAACCGGTCTCAAGAATATTTTGAAAATCAAATTTAACACGTGTAAAATAGTTCTACAAAAAATATAGAATGAAGAATGTCATTTGTTCGATTTATAGAAAATTGTTATTTTGAATGAAACAATTTCTCTCGCGTTTTTTTCTTTGAGAGAAACATCAGCTCGGGTTTTTTTTTCTTTTTTGCTATTATGTTCGATCGACTGTGTTAGATTTTGGGGTGTAGCGTTTTCATAAGTTTATATACGAGGAACTTTGTTTTCCATATAGAATGGGAGACTCGGCGCGCCGCGCCGGATGATTGGGAACTGGAGCGAAACATTTGCTTCTCGCTTCGAAGGTTTCTCCGCAATTTCGTCGTTTATCTGACGGCTGCTCTGCTTCTCCGTTCGCGATTTTTATTCACACGGAATATATAAACTGGAACGCGCGGATGGTATTTTATATATGTCATAACGTTGAATAACTATGAGCTCCCGCATTTTTTCTCTTTTCACGTATCAAAACTTCGAGTACAATATCCAAAAAATATTTATCTGAAAAAAAAAATCTAACGGATTTGGGATAAAAAGAAAAAACAAGAAATAAATTCACAAATAGCTGGAATTTGCGTTACGTTGCAAAACTTTGTCCAAGCTCTGTTCGATTTAGTTGTCAAAATTAATCGCGCGTTTCTGAAAGTTTAGATTGTTTCGCGAAATATTACTCCGTGTAGAGAACTATTTCTCTCACTGAATGACGAACTTTTACAGTCGCTAGTAGTTTCGCGTATGTGTGTGCGTGCCAGTTTTGCATACGTTGTCATGTGTCAGAGTTGTCGCCACACAGAGACAGGCACGGCATATAAACCCATTCTTTCATTTATACTCAAGAGACGCGTATAAATGCCACTCCACCTCTTCACGTAACTGCACAGAATGCACATCCCTCCATTGAACTGCAAACAGTCCTTTGAATGCCATTATCCTGCCTACGTTGTTACTACTTAACGTCGCCGTTTGCAAGTGTGGCTGCGTTAGATAAGAGAGAGAGAGAGAGAAAGAGAGAGAGAGAGAGAAAGAAAGAAAGAGAGAGAGAGAGAGAGAGAGAGAGAGAGATCTGGCCGTTGTTCCCGATTGGCTTTGCCGACATCGGCCGCCGTCTGTGTGTGTCAATTTAAACTTTGACCTACCAACATCATTCCGAGCGCGGATGCGCCATAGACCACCTACGCATTTCTCTTTAACCTTCACGCAGTTGTTGTTGTTGTTGTTGTTCGAAGAGAATTTAATGTACTTTTCTTGTTATCCGAGGAAGCGCAGGAAAATCATTTCTATACGAACACTTGTCGCTTTCTTCTTCTCGCACTTGTAATGTTTGGTGAAAGATTATTATTATTATTATTATAAATAAACTCTGTTCTATTTTACATTTCTCGTAATTGTGAATATTTGAAAAACTTTCGGAAGTGCTTTTGGAAAGATAAAAAGAAAGTTTTTTTTCTTCTACGCGATTGTCTATATACGACACAAATTTCTTTTCACCGATCCCTGAATATAATCTAAAACTTTCACTTCCTTTTAAAAATAATAATTGCAGAGATAATATTTGGCTCGTGCAAATTTATAACATTTTGCAATACTTTTTTTACATTAAATAAGTGATGTCATTCGTCTTCTGCTCTTATGAGACTTAAGCTACTTAAAAACATTAATAAATGAGTCAGAGTTAATTATAAATAAATCATGTATGAACTCAATACTCTATTGTATGTATATTGCTATACGTCGAAACATTTTCGAAGAGTTATCTGTATCAGAAATAAAGCGTTGCGACACGTTTCCGTAGTTACTCCGTATCGGCATTGAGCAGAAAGAAAATACTTTGACAAGAGGAAGGAGGACGAATCGATATCCGTAGGTCTCTTCCGTAGGTCTGTGTAATGATTATACACGTTTGGGACACAGCTCTCCGGAAAATTGTGTCCTCCGAGTCTAATAAAGAACGCTCATGCGCGCCGCAGAGAGAAAGACCGAGATATACATTTTCTTCTGTTTTTCCTATACGTATACAAATTTTTTTCCTTCCTACGTTTTCTCTCTTGTAAAGTGCGTACTATTTATAGAAACAAAAAAGCACATTGTCGTTGAGCTTCGTTATAAATTTATCTATATGGAACGTCACCTAGGTCGACGCATGCATATCAGAACCTTGAGGTGATAATATTGACAATAAAGATAATTTATATATCAACAAATAATATCTCTATTTATATTTAAAAAAAAATCTTCTGCGTCTCTAAACCGCGAGTTGAAGAATAACGACTTTTACAGTAGGTTTCTTCGCATCAATTATAGACAAAAATAATCAGATTAATAATAAAATTAAACAAACGCACGTACACAATTGCGCAGAAATATATTATTACGTTTTACAAAATATACGTTTTTTCGCGGGGACGTCTGTTTATACATCTCTCTCAGTTGCTATTCACTGCTATTGGTTGAAGTGGAGGCGACGCGTAGAAGGGGAAAGATCTTTTGTTTCGCGGCATCGATTTATCCGCCCGTAGTGTACATTGTATCCATACGAGTTGTAAACTGCGGAGGTTTAGAAGCGTATTCATTACTAATTGTAAGATCGTTTTACCGACAGTGAAGTAAAAAAGACACAATAATTTTCTCGTAATTCTATAACGAAAATGTGTGGCAAAGCAGTAAATAAAAGACAATATTTTGTAATTTTACAAAAAAAAAAATTATTTTATACGTATAAATTTGATGTATCTTCCGCGCGTTTGTTCATCAAGATTTTCAGTCAATAAAACGGGAGATCTGCTTTGTTAGCTCTGAGCTGTGAAGGATGCGCGAGCTTGATATATACGATAATCTGAAAGCCGCCATTTACCGACAGGGTTTAGTTATCTAGATAAGATAGATGTTTAAAATACGAGAATATTCCTGTAACGTTGTGTTGATCCGAAGAAACACAATTCTTTAACGTAACAAGTGCTCGTAATAACAATAAACGTATAAATAAAAAAACAGAATTTTGCGAACGTTTCTCATTTTACACAAAAATCTTATATCGATATTTTACATAAAATAATTACATACGTGTGTAAAACCATACATCATGTTGTTTGTGTTGATTTAACGTTTAGATAACGAACGATATATAATTTCGATCATTTAATTGAGAAAAAAAGAACAAACTAAAAATATTTCCGCGTAAATCTTATGCAGATTTTAAATCGTCAGAAGATTTACGACAGAAAAAGGATTGAATGAACGGAATGTGTGTGCATCTTCAGTTTAGTTAGGGACGTCGCCAACAGGTGGGCTACAGCGCTACGATGCGTCTCGGAGCGTGAGAGAGAGTTTCAGTAGCGGTCTGTGCCGCGTGTGTGAATGTTTGCATTGCTCGATCACCCAATATATACCCGGTGTGACACACGAAAGTGCATCCGTGATTGAGAAAAGAAGAAGATCCTGCGTTCGCATATCGCACCTGTCGATCTGCCGCGGGCGCTCCGATTTTTTTTTCTTTCTCATGCGAATGGCAAACCGCAAGCAACTATACGCTGGTAAGTACGTTTGGTCGCTCCCATTATTAGAATCAGACTGTACTTCGGATCGATACTGATTCTCTGTCTCTCGTGGTGGATACCGCGCGTGCGACGGATGCTGCGAGAGATTTTCGACGTCTCCAGTCGAAGAGAGACTTAACAGAAAAATTTTGCAATTTGCTCCGTTTTTCGTCTCACTGTATAATTTTGCGGCGCGTCTCAATCTCACGAAAAGAAAGAAGACGCTCTTCATTAAAAGCAAGTGTGCGAGATAAAGAGAAGCGAAATGGTACTTGTTATTTGTACTTTTTGTGTTTCTTGGTCTTGTTACTCGCAGAGATCGCGGAGGATTGTGTATACAATCTCGTCTTACACGCTCTTAGGTTGAAGAACTTATTAACTAATAACGCAAATTTTTGAGATTTTAGAGATAAACAAATTTGAAATTTTTACATTCTCTATTATTAAACGTATACTGTTCTTTTTTCTAAATTACAAGTAAGATTTAAAAAAAAATTCAAATATACTATATTAGCTGTAAAGAATTATTTGAATTTTTTTCTACGCTTTTAGATGAAAATATGTATTTTAAGAAATAACAAAATTGCGAGAGAAAATTTAACGAACGTCAGTATACCTATATAAAATATGTGGATCATTATTTATAGCATGGCGGTAGGTACTGGAGTTCATAAATCAGAGCTCCGTATTTAATAAGAGACCTTTATAACATAATATTAGTTTTAAAGAAAATACGATGTGATTCAATTTACGCAGCAAAAATAAATGATTAAAAAGTTATTTTATAATAACCATGAAATTTCATAAAAACAAGTTTTTCCACTCTGCACTATTAAATAAAAACTAACTCGTAAACAAAACATATTTGAAAATCTTCAAATAAATTCCTCAAATAAATATAAAACTTGAAAAAAAATAGCTTTATTATAAAAAATATTTAACTATAAAAAATATTAAATTTTATATTTTATATGTAAATTTTATTTATATATATATTTTTTAAGAGTTTATATATTTTATATAAATTTAAATCAAATTTACATTAATTTACATTAATTTTATATATATTTAAACTTTGAAAGTTTTTCTGTTTCATCAGAGTGAAATTTTACATTGACACAATTTGACAGTTGAATATTCAGTTTATTCGATAAAGAATCGCGTACTTTCGGTAAAAATTCAAATCGCGATGAGAATTCCGAATGAAAAACCGACATGTAAGAAATGTGTATATAAGAGGTATATGAACAATTTAAGTCACGTAAAAAAATCAACCAAAAGAAAACGCGAAGATACAATATTCTCTATTTGCGGCGGTTGTAGATTCACGTGTAAAACCTGCAATTTAGTTGCCTTGTGCCGTGTCGTGTGGAAAGTTGAGTTTTCGAATTTCGCGGAGCGTTTCGCAAAATATACGCCAAAGAAAGAAAAGAGATAGAGAGAAAATATATCACGCGTGTGTGTGCGATCGTTTATAAAAAAGTAGGTCTTCGTCAACGAGCAGTACTACGGTATGCCGTGCGCTACCTTGAGCAATGTGCTGTCTCAGGAATTTCAATAAAGATTCAGCGTTTTTTTTTCGCTTCCTTCGACGCGTGTTGCGCAAGACGCTTAATGCAATTTTTCCCGGTTGCATCCGGTTCCAACTATAAGTATACGAACACGCAACGCGCGCAAAAACAATCCTATAACAACGTGTCGCGGCGGTTTATCGGCGCTCACACAAAATCGAACACGATTGGTTGGTGAGAGAAGGTTTATTACTGACCGATAACACCATCGCTTACGAGCTTGTTGCATTAGCCCGGAGTTAACTACGAATTCAATTCGCGCGTACCCCCAACGGGTAAGAGAGAAACGATGTTCACGTTATTTTGTTCTTCGTAATTTCAAACTCTTCGACACTAATGATAAACTTGAATCGCAAACTCGCTAGATTATTCCGCTTTCGAGAAAGAAAATTGCGAGCTAAATACTATCGCGAGCGATATAATATTCGAAGAAGGAGTTCTCTCACAGAGAAATTCGAGTAGTAAACTAGTACGACGATTTGACCAAATAACATGTAAGGTAAACTGTCCAGTAAGTGACCTTTTACCAATAAATGACCATTATACAACAATGTAAATTATAGACTTAAAAATTATTACATGTTTGTAACCGAAGTTTACGCGTTTTACAGAAGTTCTTATTTTTGTTTAACGATGATATACAAACAGTAAGAAATCAAATTCTTATTAAAAATAAGTATGGGTGTGTGCAGTCATTTACTGCGGGTTTTATGCATGTTGTTGCATTTTATAAATTAATTTATAATTACTTACACTACAAAAAAGTAATTACTTTTATAAATATCTAAAAACCATTAATTATAAATGTAATTTTAACAGTTGTTTTATTGTTACAAGTAAATTTATTCAAGGATTAACTCTAAATGTACATACATTCGGTCAATTGCTGGTTGGTTTACCCTATTTGTCAATACAGTTTTTTATTTAACGTTTTTCTCAGTGGCGTGGGAGAAAATAGCGATCCGATACAAACGTAATATACACGCGATACAGGCGTGGCGGAGTGCATGAAAAATAAACAAAACAAAGGAGGAGTATTGAAGCAAGGTCTTTGCACCTGAAACGCAACGCCGGTGTTCTCTCACACGCGATTTTCTTGAAGATTTTGTTGGCGAAATCCTTAAATGTAACATCGTTCGCAAACACCGTACAGAAGTTTCTCCGCACTTTCTAATTATTCGTAAGGAAAAAGCAATCGTGTTTTGCATAATTAAAAATTACTTTTTTGCAAGATGTTATTTATCGAAGAACTGTCTGATTGCATTTGTGCAGTAATGAACTTTACACGCGTCGAAGTTGTTTGTTGTTTTGTAAACGCAGTAGTTTTTAATGTATACGTTACAAGTCACAGTAAGCTAATACGACTTGTAATATATTTCGTGTATTGTAAATGCTTGAATATGTCCAAAGTATGTACTTGCGATTACAAAATCCGGGAAAAAATGGATTAGATCTAATTTAAATCTTACAAAAATAATTTGAAAAATAAATCTAATTAGATCCAAATTAAATCTAAATAGATATAAGTAGATCTATGTAAATTTACACTGTTATTTATCATTAGATCTACTTTATATCTATTCAGAAAAACTATATTAGATCAACTCAGATCTGTTCAGATGTGCTTAGATCTAAAAAGATCTGAGTAGATCTAATATAGTAGATTTGAGTAGATCTAAAATAGATCTAATAATATAATTAAAAGTGTAAATTTTTACATAGATCTACTTATATTTATTTAGATTTACTTTACATTTATTTAGATATACTTTGCATAAAATTAGATCTGTTTCCATTTTTTTTCTCTTGTAAGATTTAAATCTAGATTTAATTTTTAAATTTAGATCTTAGATTTAATTCATTTTTTTCCGGGAAATAAGTATCTCAGCAACTAGAGCAGTGCTTCCCAAAGTGAGCGATACCTCTGGTGGGCACTGGAACGATTCAGGAGGGCGCTAGTATTCTCAGGTGTAATTGGGGGGCGTTGAATAAAAATAGAAGGGGGTCGGTGAAAGAATAAAAAGGAGAAAATAAGAAAATTTCTAAAATCCATTTGTATATGTTTTATCTGTGTAACATAGGAAGTCGCAGTGATTAGGTACTTTACAAATGCAGTGGACTCCCGCTATAGATCCGCCAGTTATAAGTTCGCCTAACAATAAGCATCTTCCCCGCCACACGTATTTTTACGCACACAAGTCACTCTTCTATTACATCTGCCTGTGCGGAGTCGTAGATGCGGCGGCTAACTCTACCGTCCCTCACCATATGCTCAATAGTTTCATACATCGAGGCGTAGAGAAAGCCTCTTTAGCTATAGATCCGTTTTCGAGAATTTTCCGTTTTTACAGTACGGTCACAAATCTGTTAACTAAAAAAGAAACCGACTGAAAATAACTAATCGCAGTGATTTAAGAATGATGTTAACAAAGCTAAAGCCAAATATTAACAAATTAATAACAGCGCATGAGGTTCATCCTTCTCATTAGAATTGTTTTTAATGTTATTCGTGATTTTTGTTTTATATAAAGTTATCCTTCGTTATTGTGTAATTTTCTATGTGTATTGCGAATGGTCGATTTCAATAAATACTTTTTATAATTTTAAGCTTCAACGTGTTTTATTTGCAACAACATCTTTTCTTATTTTGTTGAACGTAGGTAGAAATATAGATATATAAAATAACGCAAATTTGTCACTGCATTTTTTCGCTTGTTTACTTAAAAAAAGTAGATTTTCAGGAGGGCGCTAAAAAATTTTTTATCTGAAAAAAAGGCGGTAGGCCAAATAAGTTGGGGAACCTCTGAACTAGAGAGATAAAAAAAAAACTATAAAAATACGTGAATAAAAAATATAGATATACGAATATTTGATTGCTTCGAGCGTGTATACATTTCGCGAACCGAATCGATGCTCCTCGCATCAGACGCGAATAGCAAACACGGTTCATCGAACTTTAAATGCAATCTGATGGAAAAGTACACGCATCCGTGGTTCCCGATGCTCCGGCATCAACTATATATGTATCATGGACACATGATACATATGTGTCATGGACACATTAAACCGATTGGATAGAGTTTGCGTAGTTGGATAATATTTCTTGTGTTAAAATATTTTTTTTATTTACACACTTTCTGTCCATCGTGGTTTTATAGGTATATTCGCATGTGCAAAATAAATAACACAATTTTGGCAATAAACATAGCTTAATTAATTACATCCTAGGCTAAATATGTCGCTTTTATAAAATAGACATGCGGTAAAATGATTAATATTGACATTTTGTGTGTGTGTGTGTGTGTGTGTGTGTGTGTGTAAAAAAATACTCGTAGCTATATAATTTTTTTTATATGCAAGTTGAAAGCAAATTGAATGCCGCTTGTGTCATTGTGACGGGACGACGCGCAGTGGTCAGGAAGTCGCGTCTGCGAAGTTCGTGCGGGAATTCCGGTTTTTTGTTTACTTACTTACCGTAGAATAAAGAGAAAGTGCGATCTCAAAACAAAAAAAATTGCTAGGTTAAAAAAAAAGAAAATCCGCGAGACTGATGAAAATTAACAAAGTTAACAGAACAAATACCGTAATTGTTGAAATGTCTCGTACACGAGGAACAGATTGCGAACTGATTGCAAAATTTTTCTGCATTTTGCTGTTATGTAATATTGTTACAAAATGGAAGAAAACTTAGATAGAAGTGCGCTGCTTCTTTCGGTCTCTGGTGCAATTTCACGTGTTCTTTCGCGGTCCGTAACACCTGCAAGTACGATCGTTCAGTCTGTGAATCTGTCGGAACACGTGTGTGGGAGTTTATAAACGTTTACACGCGAGAGAAGCAAATCCCTAAAACCGGGATCGCAGTATGGATTTCTCTCTCAACGCGAAAGCACTCGCTCTATTCGAGGTGAAAGTTGACTTATTGTGCAGCAAGCGTGCAAAGTGTCTCGATCCAGGCCTTCGCTTGGTAATGGTGGTGGTGGTGTATCTGTCTTATCGCTGAAAATTGCTGGTTGTGCACCTACGTACATATCACGTTAATTACTATCTCAGGAAGCGACTATCTGGTTCAGTTGTGAGAAACGGTTCTGCACGGTAATTACAGTTTAACCAACTTTATAGCATTTCAGCCAAAAGCAAATCCAGTATTATGCAAAATGTACAATTGAGATCTTTGTTTCTCTCCTCCGTTTTGATACGAAAATTTGAAAGACTCATTTTTTCAACTAATTTTGCAAATAAGAAAACGTTGACAAAAACTATTTTTTGGATTAATAGAACGACGTCTGTAAAATAACTAATTTATACGAGAATAAACAATATAAATCGAGAGTCAAATGTAATAAAACATATACAATAAAACTTATTCGTCAAATTTTAATTAATTGCTTTAATTTAGCGCCTGTTATTAGACAAAATTGTTCAAATAAAAAGCAATGTATTTGCAAATAAAAGGTAATAAGCACTCGCGTAATTGTCATCAAAGAAATGCACAAGTAAATTCGCAGAAGTCATCACGCACTCACTTGTGTTTAATGGACGGCCGTAATTGCTGTTATCTCGCGTAATGACCAGCACAGATTAATAGTTCGAAAGCAACCATCACCGTACGTGTATGTGGTGTATAAAACACAAAACAACCAACGAAACAACGTGCTCTCAGGACGTAAAATCTCAAAAATTTATTAAAGATACCTAATAATCTCGCGTAAAAAATTGCAAAACAAAAAAAAGAGTAATTACGAAGAATGTAATCTCCATTATCCCCACGGAAAAGTGTGAAAAATGTTATCGTCTTCCTTCTCGAGATATTAAACGCGGTAATCTCGTTAGAGGGCACAGGCGAGATCATATATTTAACGGTATGAAAACACGCGGTAGCGCGCGCAAGGCGGTGTTTACACCAAAAGAATCATTTTTTCTTATCAATGTACGGCCCTGAAGTCCCGGATGCCGTTACTCTCGGGCAGACCGTTCTACTTGCTCTTGTGCCGAGCCGAGACTTTGTCAGCCTTTCTAAAGCGCCGCTAGAGAGTCTCAGACTTGACGAGATATTCCGCGCTTGCCGATAATATTCGCGCGCAACAATTTTCGCGAGAATTTGCCTGTGCGAATACTGAATTTAAGAGAAAAACAAATGTCTTTGACACAATAAATTAAAATCGAATATAACAAACAATAGACGCTCGAAATGTTCGCGAAAAATGTTTCAAATGCGATGAAAAAAAAATAAAATAAAATTTTCTAAAACACTTTTGAACGCGCGTTAACATCCTCGATGAAAACCCGAGGAGAGAACAAAGAAAAAGATTATCAAGAAATTTGGGGTAAAACAAGCCTCGTTTATGCGCGGCGCAACAATGGAGAGAGAGAGGAGATCTTAAGCAAGAAGAGCGGCATGAGGATGCGTTAATTCTTCTAAAATGTCACGAGTCTTTTGTGGCACGACGCGGCAGAATAGAAAGAGAGCTCCGGGGTTGAGCCCCGGTGTCGTAATCTCGAAAACTCACGGCGCGGCACGTACCAGTACGTGCATAATGGTTAAAAGACGGGATGTGAGGGACACAATGGAGAGGAGCGCGTGCGACGCGCTCACGGTTGATGTCCAATTAATTCGCTTTGTGCACTTATTCAGGTGCGCGCGAGGGAGGAGAGAGAGAGAGAGAGAGAGAGAGAGAGAGAGAGAGAGCGAGAGAGACTAATTACATCTCGCGCCGACACTTTGCGCGCGCGGCGGTTAATGAGGCCAATTACATGTTATCTGCGTGATGTTTGAGACCCGCGCGTTCCTCGGACCCGGCAGTTTCCTTTTATTATTACGCGTATCGCGAATATGGATCAACGCGCGTTGTCGTCTTTTTCTTAACGCACGCCGCGTTCTTCGACGAAGAAAAAAAAAAAAAAAAAAAAAAAAAAACAAAAAAACAAAAAACGAGAAGAAACAATTACGCGTTTCGCGAGTTTGTTTCGCCGTCAACAGGTTTTATCTGCATCGCATTTTCGAAAAACCGGCTGTGTGAATGAAAACCGGTATTTTGCGAGATGTTCTCCGACGATGACGGTTTATTGTTACGTGATAACGGAATCACCGACGACGGAATCGATGATGAAGCGCGCGCAATTATATCGTTCGGTAACGAAAGTTCCGCGCGCGGCCTTGTGTGCTTGTAATTTTTTTATTTTCTTTTTTTTATCAGCAATGTCAACGTGCTCCGCGTCGATGATAAAAACGATCCGACGAGGTGGACGTACAACGTGACGAACGCGATAATTATGATATTACGTGGTCATAAACGGGTGTCCGCGTTTTTAAGGAATGCGCGCGTAACATGTGACGGAAATTTCTGCGGTGCGCACATGCCCTTCGCTAAAATAAAATTAAACGTGAGAGAGAAAGAGAGAGAGAGAGAGAGAGATGCTCGTGCAACATACATAGCTCGCGTACAATACGCATTAATTAGCCACGAGTGTCCGAGAATCGTTGGAGCGCGAATCGCTATGACTGGTCATTAGTTAGAGAGGCGGAACTAATCACTTCTTCCACCACTCAGCTGCGTTGCAGATATAATTTATTCCACTTCCGCATTGTGCGGCAGGTGGATTGTTGCGAGGGCTTTTGCTCAATTTTACTGTGCACTTGATATTGATGCACGGTTATTTTCTTTTTTTTTTTTTTTTATGTATATTACGTACCTAAAATTATTTTCTACTTGAAAAAGATCGTTTGCGTAAGATCGATAAACGAGAAAAAGTATTTCATTCGAACGATAGAATTGAACTTTTCCCGTCTCGATAACATTTTTACAATTTTCTATTACATACGCACTAGGTTCTAATTGATTCACGCGAGATAAAACGTCGAACGTATGTACGTTCGTGCGATTACGACAACACTTTCGTTCACTAATTTTCAAAAACCCAACTTTCCCGATCTCACGCGGAAGAAAGTTATAACGAATATAACGAACGCCAGAGACCTAATGGATTAATGAATAAGATCGCACTTGCGAGGTATCCATCGGGATATCACGCACGTGCGCGAGTACGTATGTACGCGCTTTCTCTCTCTTTCTCTCTCTCTTCCTTTCGCGAGAGAATCGCTCGCAATTGCCCGTAGGAATTTTTACGGGCAAGTACACAAGAGCTATCTGGTTTATGAGATAGAGGAGTACGGGAAGTCGTGCACCGCCGGACAAGCATCGACCGTGGAACTCGTCGTACCGGTTTCCGCTGGATTCCGGTGTGTGTGCCGGTTCGACGGCACCGAGAAGAAAGAGATGCGCGAACAGGGCGATTTCTGCCCTTGAGGCAACCCTGAAGCATCCAATCGCATTCTTGCGACGGTGATACACATACACGCTTCGTCGGTTATTTAACGCGGACCGCGTACACATAGAGAGAGGAGAGAGAAAGAGAGAGAGAGAGAGAGAGAGAAAATTTCACACGGTCTAAATTCTAGAGAAAATCGCGCCTCGACGAAAGTGGCTTGCGCGGTTAAATTTTGGTTTTCCGCCGACCGCGTGAGTGCTGATGCAGCTTTTGTAAATAACAATCTATCACAGACTTCTCTATGCGCGCGTCTATCCACTCGAGATAAGACGCGAACGCACACACATGCGCGCGGTGTCAGTCATGCATTTGCATCGCGGGAAACGAAAGAGGTATAACTAAAAATGCTGCGCTCCGCGGAGGATGCCGGAGATACCGCCGCATATCTATAAATCGCGTGTGCTTTATCGCACCCCGGTCTATCTCGGAAGTGATGTGTGTGCTTTTGTGTACGATGAAATACTTCGGAACTTTTATCGAACATTTTTTTCTATCACCAAGCTCGAAACGCACGATGTGTTCCGAAAGAAAATCGTTTGAGAATTACTATTTCGATTTTTGACGCGCAGAGTTTTTTTGACAGTCGCTAATTTTTTTTCTGTTAGCATCTTTTTTAACTTTTTAAAAGTATAAGAAATATAAATATTTGTAAAAATATAAAATATGTATAAAAAAAAACAATTTTGATTATATCAAATGCTCCGAAAAATATCGAGTATGTCTGTCTTTCTTTCTCTCTCTTACTCTCACGAAATGATAACAGTGATATCTCTCAATTATCGATATCACCCATTGATAAACTTTGCAATGATAATGTATTGACATTGACAAAATCGGTATCGATAGCTATGTTATGCAACCCGGAAAATTTTCGAAATACAAGCGTAGTATCTTCGATAATATCATAATGAGTTTAATCAACAATACACTCAACGCAAATATTATGAGTCGAACGTTACAACCGCGATAAGATAAATGATTATACTCTTTATACAAATTGATGATTCAGACTGGGAATATTTTGAATCGAAGTCAAAATACCGCGTAAAATCAAACGAGTTAATTCACGTGATTTCAAGAACATGCTACATATCCCTCACGTGTAACTATCCCACGATCGTGTGCAATGTGTATCTATGTAGTCGCCTGCGCAACGAACGGAGGCTTACGCGCTCTTTGAAGCGGAATAGATTCGCTCGAGTGCGTTTTCTCAGAGGAACTTATCCGACTCGATATAAACTTATCCCATATGATCTTTAAACCGGTGTATCGTGTGACGTGCAACATACTTTATGTACCGCGTAAAAATCAACATACCTGACGAGACTTTCTGGTTTACTTGTGTATGTTATTTTTTTTTTTTTTTTTTACTAATACTGTGTTATATATATCGCAGAATAGAATACCATGTAAGAACATTGTTTCTCATGAAACTCGGAGTTAAGTAAACTCGGAGTTACTAACGAAATTATTAAAGCAGCTAACAATTTTCCAGCTAAAAGTAAAAACGTACATGGAAATAAATAATAACAATATATAAATAAAACTAAACGATGTAAGTAAATTATTTATTATGTGTATATTTTTAATCGTTGGACAATTGTTGCTTCGATAACTTTGCTAATAAAATTTGCTAACTCCGAGTACATGAGAAATAATTTTATTAATTTTTCAACTATCAAAAACATTTACTTATAAATAAAAACAAAATAGAAATTCAAGTAATTTAATTTAAACTTTTGCGAATGGACTTGATATGCGTGTGTAAGTCGAGTTCAGCTTTAAACAGAGGCAATGATGAGGGAGATAGTAGACGGTCAGGTAGGCAACCTAATCTAAGAGATAAATTAGACCTTAAGATAAGATTGTAAAATAAATGTAAAGTTTGGCAAAAAGGGAAGGAGATGTATGGAAAGATTTGTAAATCAAGTTCCCTTCTTGGCCTATAAGGCTGAAGTATGAATAAATAATAAATAATAACAATATATATAAATATATAAACAAACAAAATACATATAAACAAACAATATGTATGAATATAAACAAATAATACAAGTAAATAATATTTTTAGGATATTATAATTTTCACATCAAAAAAGTTTGCCTTCGAAACGTCTTCCCCAGACGTATCTATCGTTCGAGGTTAAAAGTTTTAAGATTGATGATTGCCCAGGGGCAATCTCTTTACGATTACACTAACAATAAGCGAGACCTATCTAAGTGAGTTCATTGACGTCCCGATGTGCGGACATGTGTGCGCGCGCGAGAGACCATTATGGTAAAATCATAAACCCATTAAACCGTCGTCCCGCGTATCCATTGTCTGGGGCAGTCGCTCTTTGTGACCCACCTAACACAACACACACGTGCAGCATCGGCTGCGCTACGTGGATAAGGGCCCTTTTGCGCGATGGAATTCACTACGGGCTCGTGCGTAGTCGGGTCACGGCCCGAAGGGAAACGTGAGAGCATGTACCTACACATGATCCGCGCGGATACTGTCGCGGCGTACAGGCACCCCATATGCGACGTATGTAATATCGCTTATGCGCACGGAATTTCTCACGTGAGTTCATCGGTTGCGTTCGTTTAAAAATACACTTCGGAAAAAAACCCCGTGCAAGAATCCCGTTTTCCGCATCTCTCTTCCGACCCTTGCACGTGCGCGATCACGCAGCTTTCAGTTGCAAAATATTTGCAGAAATATTAATGTGTGTTTTCTACAACAAATGTTCTGCTCTCCTTAGCTAAAATATTCTATCTAGCATATCGGAAGAATCAAAAAACCAAATTTTATTCTTTTGTTTGTGCCATCAGTAGAGAATGCTGAAGCGACAAGTTAAACTCGGATTTGACAGCCGCTCAGCCATTACGCTGTTTAGTAAGTAGCGCCTTCTAGTCGGACTGAGAAGGATAGATGACAAGATAATAGAGACAAGATTAGACATACATATGGCTGCCATCTGTAAATTCACTAACCCTAGGATAGAGACCATTAAAACCCCAGATTCTTTCAGGTAAAACCCGGACACTTTCAACTATTTCTTATTGTTAGATTAGATTAAACAAACTAAACAATAGATGATGATTTACTGTGTGAAAAGCCATTGCACCTTCGGCTGCTCGGATGCACTTATCATTAGGACCAGATTTTACAACATATGTGTCCATGCTCGAAGTACCTGCTTGACATCTCATTCTCATCTTATGCGTCATGATATTTATGTGATCATTTATGTCGCTAGCACCTTTATTTGTTATGGAAATCTTTGAGTCACATAAAGTACATAAAACTTCTCAGCCAAATTTTCTCTTTTTGAAGATTGGAAATTTGTTTTGTAAAAATTAAATATCTACCTACAAATACAAATTAGAATCTCAAACTTGCAAGAACTAGTTTCATTAATCGGGGATTCACCGCAACGTGCGGCAACGCATGGGGATTGACGATCTGGAGTAGAGATAAGCAAGTGACCAACATCGAAAACCCGGATCACTATAGAAAATCTCCCCGGACGTTCCCGGACGCCCAAAACCTTAGGACAAATCCAAGAAAATCCGAACAGTTGGCAGCCCTAGACATACATGTATGTGTCTTTTCGACGGTTCTGCTAAAACTGTACTAATTCTAGTTTTCTACTCTTGTTTCTTACAAGCTTTAACCTCTTTTTCTGAAACGCTTAAAATATTCGTCTATGTCTATAGAATAGAAAGCTATAAACTTTCATTTGGAATCATTTGCCAATTTTGTATAGAAAATAAAAATGTAGTCCACTTAATAACGGTCCATAAACTTGTTTTGGTAAATATTTACAAAAGGTACCACCACCCTCCGATTTGAATGAGCTTGACATATGTTGTCAAGGACATCTCCTTGAGTAACAATCAAAAAGTTTTAGCCGTTGCTCGTAGTTTATAAAAAAGTTATAAACAATTGAAGTTGTATAAATAAATTTTTATTTTCGGACATTATGTACATTTTGTTCGTGTTGTAAGCGTGTAGGCAGGGGGGGCTGTGCCCCCCGCAGGGGGAAGGGCTCCGCTCTTCCTCTTGCTCCCTCCTCGAGAAAAAATAGGAAACGACTTCTGATTAAGTGTCGTTAAAAACTACGTTCATATTATCAACATGAAGCGACATGTATTCCGGAAGTCGTTTCCTATTTTTCCTCGAGGGGGGAGCAGAGGAAGGGGTGGAGTCTCCCTTGCCTACACGCTTACAACACGAACAAAAAGAACGAAACGAATAAAAAGAATGAAAAAGTAGCTTTCACCGCCTATATGTACATACACGATAGGGCATCTTACAATCAAAATATTTATTGTTGAAATATGTAGAATCTGAATATATAAACATATAGAGATCGAAAACTTAAATGATATGATATAGTTGTCTTACCGCTTGTTATGTTTAATATTGACAGTCAGTGTAGTTATCTGTGATGTACGAAACGTCGTTTCGTACACGAAAAACGTATAGACAAATTATTTTTCATTTCGATCAATGACTGCAGAATAAGAAGTAAACTACGAAATGTGGTAAAACAGGACGGTTCAGTAACCTTTTGAGACAAATAAATTAAGACTCTTTTTAGACGTCTATAAAGCCTCTAGAATTTTCTAGATTCATTTAGAAGATATAACATCTGTGGAACCTTCAATATTTCAATATCTTGAAAAATGCAAAAATGCAAGATAGAACATTAACTAAGGACGGCAGTGTTATATTAAAATGTTTTGGTTTTTGTTTTTTTGTTTTTTGTTTTTGTTTTTGTTTTTTGTTTTTTTTTTTTTTAAATTACGACTTGATAATCTCACGGAAAGAGAAGTTAGTCGTTTGGCAAAAGAGATTCTGTGTCCGACGAATTGAATTTTATAGACAACACGGCCAAAGAGCGGTTATCACACATTGTAGTTGTCACTGTCTGTTCGATTGTTTATTTCGCTGTAATCATGGGAGAGAGCGGTCTTTCGTTACACAAGGTGTAACGAAAAACTCACGGGAGCAAGAAACTTGACTGGAAAAATGCACTTTCAAAATTCCGACGCGGTAGACTGCATAGTGAATATTGAAGGATGTAATTTAGCAGGCAGCGGCCGCTACTGAAATATTAATGGCGACTCAGACGTGGCGCGTAGGGTTACCTATGAATTTTTTATCCCGCGCTATATTGCGCAAGAAATGTTCTCCCAGAGGGGTACAAATTTCGGGGAAAAAACGTCTTGTCGATAAAAATACCGTCTCGAATTTTTCAATTTCACATTTTTGCCAGCTTGCGCGTGTTTGTAAAATGAATGAGGCAAACTCGAAGATGACGAAGCCGCAGGCTTAAATATCTGAGGATATCTTCACTGCATTCAGATGTGGCGCATACACGTGTCTGTGTGTTTGTGTGTGTGTGAGTGTATCTAAAGATCCGCTTCGAATTTTATCGGCGATTTCAACGCCGTTTTTCGACATTAAATAAATGAAAGAGAGAGAGAGAGAGAAAGAGAAACAATTTGAAAGAAATTATGTCGCAGAAAAGATCTTGTAGAGCAAAGTAGAGTTCTGTAATTTCATAAAGCCTTTTTATCCCATTCCTTTGTTGGCAGACAGAGAAAGACAAAAAGAAATCCACAGGATGATACAAAGAACAATTTCATTAATTCAAGAATTTCTGGGAAAACTCCGAGAGGTTTTGCCAGCTACTTATTTTCTTGGTTAAAGTCTTCCGCGCTCGCGCAAGGATCTTTTCGTACCGATCTCCAATTAATCTCATTAGCGAACTACGGCAAGGAAGTTTTATCGAAACAAAAGTCAAGTCTCTCTCGGCAAGAAAGATTTTCCTTATGTAAAACAACATCTCCTATATGTTTTTATACGCGCGTATATTTTCTTGCAAAACGAGTTGGACTATTTATATACGAACTCGACGTTTTGCAGACGTACGTCTTCGATTAGAAACGCGGAGGCGCGATGAACCTCAACTTGTTCGATATATTTAACGAGCGCGTAGAAGAAGAAACGATATATATATATATATATATATATATATATATATATATAGTAATTTAATGCTACCATCAACCGCGCAGAACGACGATAGAGGCCGTCTCTCGTATCAAGGGTCACACTTATCTCATTGAGCTCCATCAGACTCAATTACGGCCGCTATAATTAACGTTTCTAGCTAAGCTGGTCCACTCGGAGCCCATCACTGATAGCTTGCGAGAGAGGGACATGTGTGTTATTATCGAAAATCGCGCGTGGGAGGAGGAACTAGTCAAGTGGGAGACAAGTGGCAGGATCGGCAGAGAGAGAGATCCCGGGAAAGAAGAGCCACGAATATAAAACTCGCGCGAGAGTGATAAATGTAAAGCACGTAACGCGCAATAACCCGCCGGACAAAGGCGTCACGACTAAAGTCAATATGACGCGTTTTTGTTGTTCCGCAAATAAAAAAAACGAGTTAGGTTCTTTCGTTGCGCAAATTTAATAATAATGGAAACGCGCAATAATAGACAGTACAAATCTGCAACAATGGGGAGTGTTTGATTGATCGATTCTTTTTTTTCTCTGCGAGATACGTTTTCTCTGACGCACGATGATCAATTCATCGTGGAAACATTTAATCGGTCAACGATGCTTCATTCTTCACAGGGGAAAGTAAACGAGAAGATTGTTCCAGACGAATGAGTTTTATTTTTCTATTTCGAATTTAATTTTATCTGTGCTATTTTTTGCGATTATTATTATTATTATTGTTGTTGTTGTTGTTGTTGTTGTTATTATTATTATTATTATTATTATTATTATTATTATTATTATTATTATTATTATTATTATTATTGATATACCACTTTCGCGCGGACGTTGCTCGAGGTAATTCCACTTCTCGAATCACCGGAGCACACAGGTTGATGATGCACGGCAAGAGGAGATGATGATTATCGTAGCGATGCCAAGTGAAGGAGGGAGCGGATCATTGGTGTCCGTAGAGAGTGGGAGGAAACGGCAGGTTCAGTCCGCGCCGAACCGTCGCGAAGCGCGGATTCCAGAGTGATAGCGGATTGTCGCTTTCTTTCTTTGTCTCTCCGATATTGTGACTGATTGAATATTTTACATCCAAACTAAAACGCGACGAATGTTACGTTCCCTCCCCGCTCTTCTATCGAGGGAAAATTTTCGTCCGAGAGAGAGAAAAGGTATGTCTTTTTTTTTTTGGTATTTACAACTTGATGGAACGTCACGTCAAGTGACTTTTCTCTCCATTCTCGACGCGCTCTCTCGCCCTACTTGTAGCGTTTTTTATTCTAATTACTCGGAATTCAGAGATATTCTTATCTCTCTCGTATATGTCGTATCTTCTCGCGTTCCATATGTTGTTTCCGATTCTAGTTTCCTGACACGTGAGACGTGAAATGTGACCGCGGAGATAATAAAGTTTATCACAGTGGATATATAGAAATTATCTGACCTTTTCCCGTCGCGGAGTTGCGTATGTACATACGTCAGAGAGAGAGAGAGAGAGAGAGAGAAAGAGGCGAATAAATTGGATTTCTGGGGAGAGAAACGCAGTGACATGGTAACGCCGTAGCCGGTCAATTCTTTCTACGTAGTACAGTGGAAATGAATTATTTATTAATGAGATGTTATTGTTGAGCTCAAGCAAAACATTATACTCCGACGAAGACGTTTCGGATCTTCTTTTGTGTCTCAAGATGAACACATTTTGTCACTCATAACCTATTGACATTTGATAATACTGTTACTTTTTGCGAACAAGAAAACGTCGCCAGCAATGATTTTTGTCCGATTCGGACGATGATTATTTTCGCTCAACGAATATTTTATATTTCAACGACATTATTTATTAAAACTACTTAAATGTTAATTAATTAATGTACACCACAATATATCGGCGCACACACGCCGAAGTGTGTTTTACGAGTCATCCGTCTCATGTTTAATTTTCGCACCAAAACGCTCGGATAGTTTTACGTTTTGTAGACAAATCTCTATTGAATCTCTCGATACGGCGTAACTCGACCTTCGACTTTCGATAGCGATTTGTTCCGAGATTGGTTGCAAACCGTTTGATTGATAGAGCGTATTGTAGAAAATTACTTTTAACGCTCTTTCCTAGAATGACACTTTTCGCGTTGGTGCGCGCGCGCGGGGATTGGAATTGCGTCAATCGAAGTTAAAAAAAAAAAAAAAAAAAAAAAAAAAAAAAAAAAAAAAAAAACGTTGATTCAGAATATGTCGAAGCAAGAGAAAAACGAGCAGTATTTAATACATACGCATTGCTCCGATTTTAATCGCCGAATACGCGTAATTCATACATGTTCCTATTTGTTGGGACACTCGCGCGTTGGGCAATTCGGAATTTATCTGTTTGATATTGAGCATTGTGTCGAGCAGATTGTATCAAAATGGTAATCAGATTAGAATCGCGCGATAACGCATTTCCGATTTATCCTTTCCTCCCTCTCTCTCTCTCTCTCTCTCTCTCTCTCTCTCTCTCTCTCTCTCTCTCTCTCTCTCTCTCTTTCTGTTTTTGTAAACGGTGTAACTGTGAGATAATTGGTT
Organism: Pseudomyrmex pallidus; assembly: GCA_014825455.1. NCBI lineage: Eukaryota > Metazoa > Arthropoda > Insecta > Hymenoptera > Formicidae > Pseudomyrmex > Pseudomyrmex pallidus. The sequence continues at coordinate 3,002 of QVNV01022683.1, read as the reverse complement.
ACGGTGTATCCTGTTGTGGCGGTAAAATACGCGTTTTACTGTAAATAATGTATATATTCGATATATACATGTGCATGAGATATTACAGCATGTTTCTCTAAATGTTCTACAATATTGTCTTTTAATAACGTGAATAAATAAATCAAAGCGAAATTGATAAATAATTTTATAACAATACAATAATTTTATAACACAATTTTATAACAATATAATATTTTATAACAATGTAATATTTTATAACAATACAATAATTTTATCCTTTCAAATGAATGTTTTCATTGAAGATCGAAATGTCAAAGAACTTTATTGTGTCAAGGGATCGAGAGTTTCCTCTGACTCTATTTTTATACACTTTGTAAAACATTTTAGAATTTAATACAAAAAGCCTGATTGTCGCATGCATATGCGGATTTGATTGTGAATTTATGTGACAAAAACTGGTTCTCCGCAGTTCGTACGACGCTTAATCCGCGCGTTTAGGTAGACTAGTGTAATCCTGATGTTTTGCACGATTCATGGAAATTTTCAACCGTGATTTAGTAGCGGATGCGACGCATCAGCGCTGATGTATGTGGGAAACTACTTCGCGTTTCTTCTTCTTCTTCTTCTTCTTGTTCCTCTTTCCCTCCACCCTCTCTGCAATTCCGCAATGGTTATATAGTTAGCCGCATCATCGTGGTCTTTTATATATTTTCTTTGCATAGTCATTCCCTCTCTCTCTCTCTCTCTCTCGCTCGCTCTGTCTCTCACTCTTTCATGTGTAACCTGTCATTATCATTTTCTCCTTGAAAAATAGAACGTGAAAAGAATCACACGTGATTTCTTACAAATTGATTCAAGACTCTTTTTTTGCTTATTTTAAGTTTGCACTCACATACATTTTATTACAAAAATATAGTATAAGGAAACTGTATAAAAAAAAATTTATGCTGAATTTTGACATTTTAAAGAACAACAGCAAACTCTTAGCACAATTTACTTATTTCTGTAGAAGCATTTTGGATTTGGATGCAATAAATACGGCACAAAACGAAATATTAGAAACGTCGGTTTACAGGTCTCTATAGAGTATCCAGTACCCTCTTAAGATTCTTTTTAATTTTGGCAGGTCACGCGTCGCTACACATTTTATTAGAAATTGTTTTAACTTAATATTTCCTTCTCGTCTGTGTCCTTATCGTTTCGACTTAAATTCATTTTGAACGTCGGGCAAGAAATTTAACACCTCGAATTCTATGTGTTCCCGTTATCATTGTCGCTTCCGTTGAATTATGCATCAAGCCATAGCGTAGCGTCCGAGACCGGCGCGGCGGGAGCGTGAATGCCGCATGAATTACGCGATGATACGCGATATTGTCAGCCGCGCGCGAGTCAGAGTGTGAAATGAAATTATTCCGGGAGGGGATTAACTTGTCTCCCATTGTCTCTATCATTCATGACGACGACGCGCCGATCCCTATACAAGCGGAAGCTGTGTATGTGATGTTCTCTCTGTAAAACGGAGTTCCGCGTCGCGATAACGCGCCGCGATGTGTAAATTGCGTGAGGAGGATGTTCTAGGGAAAGAACGCGGCGCGCATACACGAAAATACGGCTATTGTCATCTGTGACGCAACGAGTCGTACGAAATAGTGAATTAACGGCTTTGCACGCGGCGGTGTGTGCGTCACCGGTAAATATTGCACGAAACGCAAACAGCGGATTCGCGCGCGCGCGTGTGTTGTGTGTGTGTGTGTGTGTGGTGTGTGTACATACGTTGGCAATAGAAAAATACAGCTGAGCTCCACGTGCGTGAAAGCATGCCCGTGAGGTTTACTCTCAGTGCGCAATGTCATGCATATGCACATATCCATCTGTTTCTCTTTCTCTCTTTCTCTCTTTCGTAATTAACGCGCGATAATTATTCAATATCAAAGATAACGTACGGCGCGGTTAACGATGCGCAAGTGTCAAATCGTGCGGCACAACGCGCGCGAAGTGATATACGCTTGGCGATGCGATATGTATGTATTTCGCATTTAAAACATTCAGCACGTTTGCGTTTTATTTTTTTTTTTTTTTTTTTTTTTTTTTTAGTAGATACTCGTTTAGATCGTTAAAAATACAAAAGCTTCGAACTTTTCGCGAAAAAACACACACCTGTCTTAATAAAAGAGTTTTAAAACACACTGTTTTTTTCCGCAAAAAAACAGTGACGCTTCCTCGAATTGCTTAATCAAATAATAAATATTAGCGAAAAAAATACGTAGTGTGATAACAAATAAGTAATTAATAATAAAAAATAATTAGCAATAATAATAAATATCAATGGGGAAAATACATAGTAGCGTTACAAAGTTTTACAACGTATAACGTGCGTACTACGAAATCCGTTAAACAGACAACTTGACTAGAAACCGCGAGCTACATCAGCGAGCGGGAAATTAAATTACGCCTCTCTGTTACTCGCATGTATCTAGGTCATGCGATTGAAGTCCACACACGCTAGTCTCTATAATTCTCAAGGCGCGAGTATTTAATTACTATACTTCAATCTCTATAACGAATTAAACCTTGAGTCTCATCGTCGGCGGATTGAGTCGACGAATTCACGCGCAAATTTCATTTATTCGAGCACTTGTTCCGGCTTGGTTTTCGCGTCACTGATACAAATCCTTAGCGTCTCTCCTGTCCTTCCTCGCATATTCAGATCACGAGATCTGGTTTATTCGGTTTCACCAAAGACCCGATGACTTATTCATGTAAAAAGCCTGTACAATTTTCTTTTCTCACATTGAGCTGGAAAAAAAAAATAAAATAAAATAAAAGAAAACAAGTTTATATATTTATTCATCGGAGTGAATTTATCTCATGAATAAAATATTGACTCGATGAAGAGAGAGAGAGAGAGAAAGAGAAATATCGGATACACACAGAGAGATTTCCGATGAAAATCTATCCGCGCTAGATCTTCCAATAAAAACAGACAGGTTTATAAAAAAAAAAAAAAAAAAAAAAAAAAA
>QVNV01022682.1:0-33717 GCA_014825455.1 Pseudomyrmex pallidus | reverse complement strand
TTCTACGATCTGCATCAAAAAATCAAAGAGAAGTATTACGACTTGGCAAAAATACCTTTTCCCGCGAAAAAGGCTTTTCACAATATGGAACGCACAGTTTTGGAGAGACGAATGTTAATGCTGAACGCTTGGTTGTGCCAACTAACGAGACCCGCGGTCATGGACGGACACATGGGACTACAGAATTTGTTGCTAGTCTTTTTGGAACAAGGGGATTACGACAAAGGAGTCACAGGCGGACAGATATCGAGAACAGTAAATATTTATCTGCTTACGCTATACATATATGTACAAATAATTTAATATATACACTCCAATCTAATATGCAATAGTCTATATAATTATTGTTTTTGTAATTATTCTGTAACAACTACTTGGTGATTTTACAGATAGATACTTTAATGAACCCTTTAAAGACGTCCATGAAAAACGTTACACAGGCAGTAAAAACAATGCCAGATAACATGTTAAGTACGGTAGACGGTGTGATGGACAATCTGAGCAAACTCTTCAGCAATTCTAAGAAAACAAGTATATTTTACGAAAATACCAAAGTCGGCGCTGGTCTCGATACAGAAGTATTGTTCTTTACATATCATCATTTTGCAACAATATATCATATGTCTCTTTTAACAATCAAGTCACAACAAGAATAATCGTTCGCATTTTCAGACCGATGATAACATTCCATTGCGAATTATGCTACTGCTAATGGACGAGATCTTCGATTTAAAAGTGCGAAATCAATGGCTAAGGCGGCGAATTATAACTCTACTGCGACAAATAATCCGTACGATGTTTGGAGATATAGTAAATAGAAGAATAGTAGAATATGTGTCGTTTCTAACTAGCCCATCGAAAGTTGCGGGATATTTACGTTTGTTCAAGTAAGCAGCACATATCAATAATGTGTGAAGCAGTATGTGTATATTTTACGACTTGTAATACATGTGAGTTTTATTTAACGTTTTGCAGAAATAGTTTTTGGCCGAATGGCGTGAAGGCCGAGAGTAAACCGCCGCGAGACACGGAGATGAAGAACAGAACGCGAGTGGCAGCTAAAGTAGCTTTGCTTTCGTGTCTCTCGGACGAATTAAAACATATCATAGGCAGCGAGACGACGAGATGCGGTTTGTTGAGGGTGTTCGAATTGTTTCAGCGGCCCGTATTAAATAGAAGACTGTTATACGTACTGTTGGAGGGTATCGCCGAGAATCTGTTCCCGCAGAACGATCTAGTGACAATTTTCAGGAAACTCTATTCGGTATCGCCGAGAGTGAGGAATAAAAATAAAGCTAAGTCTTGATGGAAGAAGAGAACGGACTGATGTCCGGATGCAATGGTGCGAGAGTGACGACCAATACGGTCGAAACAATCTATGCAATTAGAAGTATCGATTCCAGACCGATGTTTAAGGAAGATATTACTTCTCTTTGGTAGCTTAGAGACTTACGATATTAAGGAAATACTCGTGCGCGCGCGTACAAAAGCGTCCAACTTAAAAGAAACATATATATATATTTAAAAATCTATCTCTTCGACCCATTGGGCTCTTTACAATAATTTTTTTCACTCTATATTTTTGCGAAATAATGTACTTAATATATATATATGTATAGAAGATTGTATTTTTATTATTGCAATTATTGTATTTTTTGCAGCTTTTTAGATTTACTGCTGTGTCAACTGAATGCAAAACGGAAAGCGTGAAATATGTTATGCCACCAGATAACTTTAGTTTTCGAGAAGTACAACTTGCCGCTTGATTTTCGTTACTACTGTTATCATGTTTATATAAGATAAATGCAAAGTGTCGAATATTTTCACAATATGCGCACATATCCACATCTTGATATTCTGTGAAATATCCGTGCTAAGACACCAAACCTGAAAAATCATATTTCAATACGTATTTAAGTTAGAACGTGATAGCAGCTTATCCCGAGCTCAATGGGTTAATAAGTCGTTAATTGCTACGCTTATTGAGATATTACTGGATGTTTACTCTTTTTCAAACAGTCCTCTAAGCCGCAGATACGAGATGGACGTGTATGCCATTGCAACGGACATCCGTTGCACCTAAAAGCTTGCGACAGGGAACAAAACGAAAGTCATACGCTTTCATATATCGACGATTTATACGTTCAACCGACGCGCACGTCGGAAAAGTTCCAGGCTGATCTTTCTCGTTGTGACGCTCACAAACGTATAACGTAATAATAAGAAAAAAGAATTCAAATTTTTTCAAACAAATAAATAGGTGTCAGAATGAGCAATATATAAAATATAGTATAAAATAAATCTTTGATCGTTCAATATACAAATCAATTAGTGTCAAATTTAACGGAACGTCTCGAATCGTAACTTCTTCAGCAATTTATTAAACTTTTTAAATAAAATATAAGAGATTATACGCGTAGTAGATAAGATGTGTAGAAGATCTTTTGAAGGAAAAAATTTATCACTTGATTAAGATACTAACAATAAGATAGATATATGTGTGTAGAAATAATAAATTATAACTGAACGCATCACACACTGAATGCAAATTACATGGAAAGACATGTGATGTAGAACTTTTCCGCATGTGCGCTGCTATTTGAAGTGATCTAGTGGCCAAAAAGTACGATATATATATATATTTCAACTGCAAAAAAACCGAGTTTGCAACTCGGATTGTTACTTTCGTTGATATTAACGTAGGATAATTAAAAAAAAAGAAATCTCATAAATTACTTGTGATCAACCTCCTAAAAAAAAAAAAAAAGAATACAAGGTTCATGAAACATTCCACTTGCATTTTAAGCTACACCGATTAGATAGTTAATTGTTCTTTTTACAAAACTTTCGAGACTACACAATAGTACATAGAAACAACCACTCTTGTACATCACACTTTACTTAAGTTACAAATGACGTGCTTTAAACGCGATGAAATTCGGAGAAATCGATACGAGCAGTTCAAAATGTAATAATTTAATCACAAACGTTATATACTTAATTGTACAATATTTATGTTGGTCTACTCTAGTTTATTTGTGCCATTTGATTGAGTAGTACCTATTTATTTATTTAGCGATTCTCTTTAAGAGATTACTCACGCAGCAAACTTGACAGCTTCGGACATTTAGAGAAATTTGTTTTTTCCTTTTTAATTTCATTTATATAGAGATCGACTTTTTTTTTTATCGAAGAAGAAAACTGCAACTGTATAAAATTGTTGTGTATATTAATTCTACATCGTACGTCTGTATATAAAGTTATTTCTATCTCATGTTAAAACACGCCATACTCTTATCATGTTTACTTATTAAAGGAACTATTTATAATTTGTGGGTAGTTCGCACTTTTCCTTCCTAAACGCATCCTCAAATGCTGCCTGTGTGTAATAATTAATTTTGAAATATTTCTTTTTTCTTGATATTAAAATATATTTATATTAAACAATTAAAAAAGACGAGCAATATGCTTGGCATATCATCAACAGTTCTTGATTATGTTACATAGTGTATTTATATACTTAATGTTTTTCTATTTGACATAATTTTACCTGTTGATAATTAAATTCGAAGATGTGCGACCTGTTTTTATAATTTTATTGACTTCACTGAAGAAGATCCCAATCAGGGATCGAAACGTCTAAATTTTGTATTAGTTTCAATAAAAAATAATACAACAAAACCCAATATATTACTCGTATAGCCTTTTTTAATTGTTTGAATTTTCAACGAGTGTTATTCATTTATATTTATATTGCATTATACTTTCGCACATTATATTTTAATTGTATAAAAACATTGTATTCTCTCTAGAAAAACACATAAACAATTATTTTTGTCAGCAAAATTGTAAGAAAAAAAAAAGAAGGAAAAATAATACTGATGTCAAAGATTTTTAAAGCAAGACAAAATGTTATACGTTAATTTTCCTTAGATGTAGCACAAAAATGTGACGGTTACAACTGTTGTATTGAATGAACTTCTTTAACTTTTAGACTGGTTGTCAAATTGTCAACTGTCAATGTTTTGAGGTAACTGTGAGATGAAGCTAAGTGAATGTTTCTGGCTTAGAGCTTTAGTTAAAATGCGGTGGCTGCGGCGGCACCAATTCAAGCAGAGGCTCAATTGTCCGTTCGTCGAGGGCGCGCGAGCACTCGCTTTGTTGTCTGCTATATAAGAAGCGAAAGCAAAGAACGAGCGACAATATAGACGAGGGTGTTCGAAAACAAAAGAAGTTTATTATCGAGCTTGCCGCGAAAACGGGGGAGGTACTAGAAAAGGATGCTCGGAAGAAACAGACGGGAAGGAGGGAACAATTATTGGTTCCATCGCGGGTACAACCCCGTCGTACTTTATACCGCTTCTCTCTCAACCAGAACTTCATGAGTCGGCAATGTTTTTTAAAAGTGAATGCGCCTGCGCGAATAGAACATGAGAAATCCTAGAGTTCTCTTAATTAACAATCTTCGATGAGACATCTGTAAAAAAAAAAATATTACATATTATAATGAGTGAAATTGTAACTTTTTCCAGGACGCGATTATTGGCAGTTTTTCTCAAAAAACTCTTAAAAATAAATAGTGCAAAATAAATAAATGGTGTGTGTGTGTGTGTGTATAAGTTAAAACTGAGAAAATTGTGCGTTAAAGGACCAATGCTTTTTTATATTTCCAAATTTTTGCGCGTGTCTGGCGAAGAAGATATTTCGTTGGGGTACAGAACAGTATTATATACAGACAGAGGGAAAAGAGGGGTAAAAAAGATGAAAGATTGTCGGAGAATCAGGAAGAGAGTGTCGAGGGCTTCGCGCGACACGACGAGAAGGGGCTACGTGGAGAAGAGGACGAGGGCGGGAGAAAAGAAGAAAAGGGAGAGAAGGGGGGCAGGGGGACAGAAAGAAAGTGAGAACCACGGGCTATTGTACGAAAAGAATCAGGTACCGCGCGCGTATGTGTTTTCAGAAGGGGGTTCGCCCGTGACACGGTCCCCCGAACTCTCTGTCAGATGGAAAGAGGGAAGTGGGATAAGAGAGAAAGAAGAGACAGAAAGAGAGAGAGAGAGAGGGGGGAAAGGGAAGCAGCGCGGTCGTACGTGAGCGGCTACCGAACGCCGAACGTCCCTCGCTTGCTCTAACGAAAGAAAATCGATATGCATGATTCACGCACACGAGAGCGTGCAAAAGGGGGTTGAGGGAGGGGGACAGACGGGCCTCTTACGAGGGGAGCAGCGGAATGGAAAGAGAGTAAGGGAGAGAGAGAGAGACCGGCGAAAGAAAGTCGTATGACGGAGGGAGAGAACGAGGGGGATGAGAGGGGCCCCACACTCTCTGGTAGCGCACTTCTCTTCCCTCGACCGCCTCGTTCTCGAAGCGCATGGGGGACGAGCCTCCGGGTGTATGACGACGTAGAGCAGTAGTACTCACACATATCGCCCCGACACACGCGTAATTTCATATACGTACAAGTGAGCGCGCGCGCGCGCGCTTTCGCGTGACGAAGAGGGGTATACCCCGCGATGCTACCCCCTCGGTCACTCGATCAGTCGTGTCCGAGGTATTCGCGCTGTCGTAAACGAACAGTCACGTCGGTGTCGCGTCGCCGCGTGTTTTCCCGGCCGGCGGCGACGCGGCCACTTCCGGTTAGCCGGAGTTTTCCGGCTATCAGGCGGCCGCGCGTTGAAACCGTCGCGTCAATTCGGGTGGATTCGTTTTCCCGCGCGCAACATAATGCGGAAAAGCGTAACGGGTGAATCGTCGCGTTCTTCTCGCATAATCAGAAAGAATCGTTTTTTTTTTCGGGTTACGCTGACATTGCAATCTCGAGTTCAAAAATTGTTAACTAACTTCGACTCGTGTGTTGTATTCGTGTTCTATTTGCACGCTCGAAACTTTGTGCTTTCCGATAAAAAAAAGTGACTTCCGCGCGCGGAAAAATGAAGAAAATTGAGAAAGAGAGAAAGAATAAGACAATGTGTGAACATTTTTGAAAAATATCTCAACTACTCGAAAAAAATTCACATATCTTCTAGACGCTTTTATGTTTTTTTTCTGAGTGTTTCCGGATTTTTATGAGTGATTCTTAATGTGTTCTATATTACTGTGTCTCGAACATTTCTGCTTAAAGACTGAAAAATTAAAAAATCACGATACATATTTTTTTTATTAAAGAAATTAATTTTTGTTATTTTCTTCATATCGTTTTTCATACATGCGTACACGCGCAATTCTGAAGCTTTTGAAATTTGACGTAACATGTGCACCAATTTGATGTGCATGCACTCGTTTAATTAAATTCTCGTTGAATTTGTAATTGAAACTCGTGGAAACTACGATGAAATAATTTACGGAACGAAGCACCCTCCGTGGGCGAACGCGACTGCGCGCTTTCCCGCCACGAGGTATAGTAACAGTAAGAATGAATGGGACCGGAGGGTGAATCAGCCCGCGAATATCGTTCGCGTTCCAAACCACGCGTCGCTTTCAATGAAGATGTAATCAACGCCGATTTCTCTGAATGCATCAGCGGTCCGAATAAACCTGTTTAACGCGAACCTTCCACGTTCCGATGTTCTATTTGAGCAGAGTAATATATTTTATTTTAATAAAAATTTATTTGTCCGGAACGAAGTCAAACTTTGTGAGAGAAGTTTATTGTAAAAATACAAAATCACTGAACGTTTTTATAAAATCGCGTTCTATAAAATAAAATAAAAAGCTAGAGTCGCATAACAAAAAAATGTTAATGTGGTTTAAAATATTTGAAGATTCGAGAGAATCGAAAATCTTCGAATGAGAATCGAAATCGAGGTAATAATTTAATGTTCGTAATGAAATCGTAAAAAAATCGCAAACAATTGAGTGTAAAATTAAGACTCGATCTTTGTTGCACACGTTCCCTTTGTTACGAGATAAATCTTCGACTGTTCGAAAGGACTATCCGGCGCGGGAAGGATTTGCGCAATCGTTACGCCAGCTCGAAGCCTATGGCGCGGGCTACAGACGCTGTAATGGGATTACGAAAGGGACGCGCGTGCAGATCGATTACACGTAAATAGCGAACGACAGCGAAACTTTTCCACTCGTAGAATTGGCGTGACTCGGTAAAAAAAAAACGCGCGTTCACGAGGAAAAATTTGTATGCGACACGCGCGCTTTCTGTGACGTCAGGCTCTAAAGCTCTCGCACGTCTTGCGGTGTTTTGACGTCACTTTCTTTCATCTGTGAATACTTTTGCTTTCCTGCTTGATTTAGTTACAGATTGTTTGGTGAGCAAATTTGAAACATAAAAAAATTGGGTCTTGCTGTTTATTTCATTGCAATTAAAGTTCAATAGATGTGCAAGGATGCGCATCTGTTTGGATGTCGGGACATAATAAAGGAAGATGACATTATATCTTCCCTTTCAAATGACTGAAGAGAAAAAAGATCATGATGAAAGATAGAATGACGACACGAAAAGAGAGCGAGGGATATTCATCGAATAATATTGATCGCAATCGAAAGATCACGGATTACGTAACTCATTTGTCAAGAAGTCATGGATAGTATAATCGACCGAATTCACGACACTAGGGGGCTGTTTTATGGGTGATAGGATGACTCGACGCGTTCGAATACAGGACAACCCGATGTGCGTCCTCCACAGAAGGTGGACTCGATCGGGGATTTCGATGCGAGGGGGAAGCGATTCGTGACGTGCGCTACTCTTCACCGCATCTGTTTCCGGTGTGTGTGCTCTCTTTTCTCTAATTCTATTATAAATATTTCTAAATTGACTTTTAATGCTAAAACTATTTTTTTATGTTTTCAGTCTCAACGTGTTCTAGATCATGTAAAAAAAACATATTCCTTTCTATTTTAGTCTCACCTTCGACTTCCTCTGTTTTTATTTTCTTTTTTTTTTTTCGTATCGATGTTGACGCGGTACGCGCGAGTAACGTAACAGAAGTAAACGGAAAAACGAAGCCGGCCTGCGGTCGGCCGGATCTGGTTCCGAAACGAGATACGCCTGAGAGACCTGTAATAAACAAATGGTAACGTGTCGCGTCTCCGCAGACGATAGAGACTTAGTACGCGATCGGCGTCCGATACACAAGCTTATCGATCACTCTCCATTCGACACGTAAGTGCCCAAAATAATAACTCCGTAGTCACTGCCAAGTGCGCGACATCGATTTTCCGACATTTTCAAAACAAAAAATGTTCTTAGAGAGTTATTAGATCTTTTGAGTAGCTTTCAAGCACTTAAATATGATTTTTTAAATGGTAATTAAGACATGAATCTTATTAGACACAAAGTTATTGCTTTATTGATAATGACTGTTTACAACTTTTATTTTGTAACATTTGGGAAATGTCAGAAAAAACTTATCACAAGTACTTCTTTTGATTGTGTTTTCCTACACTTTTTACCATTCAAAATAAGATAAATATGTGCTCGAATTTTAGAAAAAAGAATAAGCAGAAATTAAAGTTAAAACACTATAAAAAAAAGTACAGTTAATTAATTAATATTAGATTTCTTTGAGAATATTTTATTACTTTTGCATTAGTTTGAAATTTGTTTTGCTTGCTTGTAGAAATTATTTTAGTACTTGATAATTTTGTTGAAACATATTTTATTTACCCTCTTTTTCTTTTAAGAATTGTTTGCTCTCGTTTTACGAGAAAAATGTAGATGTAAACAAGAATGTTTGACAAATTTTTAAGTTGTAGATTTATAAATAAGAATGTTTGACAAGTGTTTTAGTTGTAGATTTAAGTGAGAATGTTTGACAAATGTTTAAGTTGTAGTTTCTGAGACAAAATGAGCACGAGAAAACAATTTCGGAGTCGTGTCTCATTGTCATAGAGATCAGATTAGTTTAGTTGAACTGTTTATTTCAATTTGCAGTGTTTTTGAACACTGTTTATGTGAACGTTTTACGAAAACGCAAGATAGAAAACATTTAATGCAGAGAAGTGTGCAGAGAATTAAGACTGAAATAAAATGTGTGTGTGTTTATTCTTGTAATATATTGTTTATAAATGCCTAAAGTTATAATGTTTTAAATGATTTTTGTGCATTTTAAGTCTTTATTTCTTATATTTTTTATATTCGACATTTAATTTCGACTTATACTGAAAAAAACTGTTATGTACATATATATATATAGATTTTTGAAAACGTACCTGAAATTGCCTCATAGCCTTAGGGTCAATATTTCTTTCCGATATTCTGAGCACACCTGCACATTGTTGGAAAATTATTACTCAAGCATCTGCTCTAATGTGATCTACTGGCCCATTTCCAGCTGCGCGTCCTGGAAATACGGCGTGCGCTCCGATTAATTATAAATTATGACGCGTTCTGAAAAGCATACATCCCTTTTATCTCAATACCCTCCCTCGAAATACGAGTTAGATTGTGAGTAGAAAAAAAAAAAGGTGCGGAGAATAATAACGTTCACTCTGTTACGAGCGAACGACGTTTCCACAAAGTACAACGAAAACTCTAAAAAATTGTTTCGAGTGTCGAAATGTTTTCTAGTTTGTTTTCAGCGGTTTCTCTGTCACATAATGTCTCTTTTGCAGCGCATCTTACGTTATATAGCATTATAAAAATCTTTGCGTCGTTGACGCTATAAACAGAGCGTAAAAGAGATGTATAGAAGAGATGCGTAGATATGATAATGTAGTTGGCCTTAGCCTCAAGGCTGGTGCACTTTGAGGACACCTGTCTCGCATTTCGTTAAAAATCGCTTAAAGACAATGAAGGAATAAACGAAACAACTACCCGCTTTAACGGCACAGATGGTCTTTTGCATAATTACGTAATTTATCACGAAGGGACATACAACAAACAGCTGTCACTTTACAAACTTACTTGTGTAGTGATACATTTTTTTTTTTTTTTTAGAAAAAATCAGATAAAATCAGATAAATTAGTTTCTCTTCTCTATATACAAACATGTGCGTCGAAATACTGAATCTGCTATCAAAAAAAAAAAAACCGCTACACATAGGTAGGATTCAAATTTTTCGAAATGCAAATATCACTTTAGTAGTTACATGTATTATTTCCATATATTCATCGCACGATTACGCGATTGTTTCCGTATGCCAGACTGTATACCAGGTGTCAAAAGATGAATAACAATAAAATCCTCGTTGCGCGCACATAGGGAGAGAGTGAGAGGATGAATATGAAAAGAGACTGCGGGTGAGACTAGAATAGAAGACAAAGGGTAGTGGCAATTTGCACTTAGCGCAGAGAGTACAGCCGATATCTAGTATCCCGTCGCGTTATTACGCTCCAAGTATCCCGCAGTAAGAGGGAAACGGGGTCCGGAGATGACTGAGGACACGAAAGAGGGAGGTGGAGGACGGGCGGGATACAAGGTGTAGACTTACTTTGCACTCTGGTATGGGATTACCGTACTTATATTCAGCCCCAATATTAAGTTACCACTTTGCTTTACGGCAAGTGAACAGGCCGCCTGCATATAGGAAGCCATCCGAGCGCTCCTGGGACAGTCTGTCCCATCCGTCTGGGCCCACCTACGAATAAAACAGCATCGCGAATAGCATCGTTTGTTTGTTCGTTCGTTCGTACGTTCGTTCGGGGACAGCGTCGCGATATATCGATGTTATTGCGTTACTTTCTCGTTGACTCTATCACATTTGCAGATTTAACTACTAGAAAAGTTGAGGCGAGTGAGATAAACGACGATTAGATTCGCGAATTCTCGACCTTTCGCGATAACTTTGCTTGAAAACTTCGTCGATTTGCGCGGCGCGGTCACATAACGATTATTGCGATTTAGAAAAAGTGATATAAACATGCTCTCATATAAGAAGGTAGAGGTACTGACTTCTGTGCGTGCTGGGGTATGCGCTGGACTTCCTAGCACCATTAGAAATCAGTACTACTCTTCTTAGCATTCGGCAGCTTATCGGAAAGCGGGGCATGATCGTTTCTTCATTGCGTGTACTTCAGTCCGTGCGATCGTGTTTGGAATCGGGAAAAAAAAAGTCGGGCGGAAAATTATAATACACTGTGCGAGAATAACGTGGTTTTCTCTTTATCTTTTCTGTTTATCGCTGATATTATTTGTTTTTTTTTTTTTTTACACATTCTTCTGTTTGATTTTTACAGTGTACGAATCTTGTCTTTATCAAATACGATGCTATGACCATGAAGATGTAATATATGGCGTTTATAATTAATGCGTGTGTTACCAGCTGTCTCTTACGAGTTTCGTTCATAAGGAATAGAAACGCTACAATATACTCGCGGATAATGATCCAATCTTCCTAATTGGAAAGAAAAAAAAAAAACAATTAAGCGCGTGTTTTAATTCTTTAAACTATTTTTAAATAGCTACATCTTTCATCTATATAGACGAATGATATAATTTATAAAAATATATTGTGAAAATATATTGTTGCAATTATGACAAAACATTTCATACAAAATTTCTTGTATATTTAAATGTTAATTTTGTCACTATCGTATCTTAAGATGATTTTTTTCTTCTTGAAAAAAATCCTGAAAATTGTTCCAAAGGTAAAAAAAAAAAAAAATTATGACCTGCAAATATCAGGTATTCGTCCAACAAATTTTACGCGATCGAATTACAATATAGCATTCGCATTATCGTAATTGTTTTTATTAGGAAGAGACACATTATCGTTCGCGAGTGTACATATTGTCGCACACGTTCACGTAAATAATAATAATATATATATATAAACTTACATTACTTTGCGAGGAAATACGTGAAATGTTATAATAAATAAGAGAGAGTTCATATTCGTACGCAACTCGGAACTATATGATAATGACTGGCGATGGCATTTAAGGGAATACGTGCCTATATATATACAACAACACTATCAAATTCGTTCAACGTGCATTTACTGTACAAAATACAGCGCGTAGCAGTCTTCCTGGCGTCTTATTACACGCGTGTTTCAAAAAGCGACGACAAGGAGACCAGTTGAAAAGCGAGAAGATCAAGGACACTTGATACCCTCCTTATACAATGCGGTACGTACAAATTAAGACAAAGTACGAAAGAGTTAGAATAAAAGAAAACACAATATGTAAGTTGTAATTACGAATTATAGAAACATGTTTAATAAAAATAAAAGCAAAATTAATCAAAGTCTGCGGCACACAATGCTTTTTCTTTATTACTAGATCGCGATTGGTCGATTCTGTTGCTCTCGTTACGATCTAGCGCGTGCAAAAGAGCACTGTATGCCACATCATGTATGCCACAAGTTTTAAACGCAAATAAAAAATTTTTTTTATTTTATATATATAAAAAAAAGAGATATTATTGGCAAATTTATAAAAACAAATATTTTTTATATTGTGATTAAATTGTCATTTTGTTTTTTTAATTTTATCGGCAATTTATTATTTCAAATATTGACTTCGTTAACTTTGAATTCATCAATGAAGTTCTATTTCGAAGACGAAGAGCGCATTATGAATATTAACGAGAACGTACCGCCTGACAGTTCAATTTTCAGCGTATGTTTAAGTCACTTAAAACTTTATTTGCTTCGATACAGATTTCTTCGAATGCAGACGCGAGAATTCGGTTAACTCTTAACGACAATAACTTATTACCTAGTACACAAATAGCGGGCGAGACTGGAACGATTTCAACCCCGATATGGGTTGTAACGCGGTAATATTAAACGACGATGAGGATTGCGACAAGATTCCTGGCAAATTTGTCCGGTGGTTATGTGGACTCCTTCTTTCGAACCGTCGCTTGAATCTGCTTCCAGTCCTTGCCGAGCGCTTTCGCGAAGTGATCGTCAACTGCGTCAGCTGCGCAAAGAACGTATAAGACAGGCTGGTCCAGCCTGGAACGAGTCCAGATCTACACTGGCATAATCCAAGTATCGAGGATATCATCAGAGGAACCAAAGGATATTACCGAGGAACAAAATTAATTGGGTTCGTTCATTGTTTCATTCGGTTATTGCGAACATTTTTAAGGAAAAAGTTATCAAGTTAACTATTAAAATTTTATCAAGTTGATTCAATGGCGTGCACTTTGCTTAAATCATAAATCATTTGTTACCGTATTCAATGAGAGCCACAATGCTTGAACTCTATATTAATGCTGCTAGGCTGCTGATGAATCATCGAAAATTCTTTTCAGCCAAGGCTGAATTCTCTCAATGCCGATTACTTACCATTATTCGGACTTGTATCCTTGTCATTGGTAGTAACATTAAAAACGGCAGCATATTTTTTCGGACCAAGTGATCGCTTGAAGTGCGCTTCGATCTCGGGATCGCTAGCACCACCGGGCGTCCTAAATCCGGTACTCCTCGACGAAGAGTTAGTAGATCGTGCCGACTTCATAACCT
Organism: Pseudomyrmex pallidus; assembly: GCA_014825455.1. Lineage (NCBI taxonomy): Eukaryota > Metazoa > Arthropoda > Insecta > Hymenoptera > Formicidae > Pseudomyrmex > Pseudomyrmex pallidus. The sequence continues at coordinate 20,343 of QVNV01022682.1, read as the reverse complement.
TGTCCTCGTTTGTGTTGCCTAAGAAGAAACATGATTTTTTTTCAAACTTTTTTTTGTTTAATTTTTGTTGTTGCATTTTTCGTTAATTAATTCTAAGCAAACAATTTCGAGAAAGAAAGTTCTTATTATGATAAAATTATAATAAAACTCTAAGCATTAATTTTCCTTTGAAATAATTTTGAGTATAAGAATACTCATGCAAAGAAACGCTCATAAAAACTTATTATTTAAAAAAAAAATGATAGAGATCTGTTTGTGTCGCTACCGCAAAATTCAGATATTTGTAATTAATGAAAATTTAGTTTATCTTTCTTTCTCTCTCTCTCTCTCTCTCTTTCTCTCTCTCTCTCTCAGGAACGCTTATAAATACGATGGAATGCCATTGTTGTTTGGGATAAACAGCAAATTTCCATTGAAAGAAGTGGTCGCATCTGCGGCATCCCGGTGCAACGGACGATGCATTGTCATAAAATACAGAACACCCCTGTGTGACAATGGGGATCCCGGAGAAAACGCGAGACGCTTAACAATTCTACACCGTGAGGGTGCCATTTATTTGGCGAACAGAAGAAAACGTGTACGAAATATATGGTATTCGAGAGCAAATTTAATCACAAATTGTTTGTTTATAAATCGTTCCGATACAGATGTAAGACGATAAGACTGTTCTTCATCGAGTTGTAAGATAATTTATTTTTTTATCAAGAGAAAAATATATCAAGTATTTCTTCTTCTCAGATAAATTTTACATGATAAAAAAATTCATATAAATGTTTCTCGCTCTTCTGACTAGTTTTTATAATTTTATAGATATCTAAGGTTCTCCTTTATAGTGAAATTTGATATCGTCAATGTGTAAAATTAATTAATTTAATTAATTAAATAAAAAGTAAATATTTGTATCTTTGAACGCTTAAAGTTTTTTACAAAATTGTCTCTTTTTGTTCAACATCAAACGTTCTTTTATATATCTTTTATATGTTATTACTTGAACTCTAAAATTTCTGCCTCTTTAAACTTTTAATCTCTAACATAAAGTTTCATAATCTAACATTTCTGTTTTTTATTTTTTTTTTCCTTTTAGACGAGACTTTTCGACATCGATTAGCGATTACTCACCGTTCTGCGGCGATGTAGAGACGATGACGCTTGGTCTGCTGTGATGCGACATGTCCAATGCTTCGCTTTGAATAGGATCTCTTCTGCGTTCTTTGCGCCACGCACTACTCGGCTTTCGATGTAAATTCGTCGCCTTTGGCCTCTCTTCTGTAATATATTAAAATCAGCGAAAATGTCAGTAGGAAGACATCGTCAAAACGAGAGAGAATTATATCAATGAAATCACAGCCATGTAACAATGATTTTCAAGTTTGTAAATTTTTATACATTATATTTTTTTTTTTTTTTTTTTTTTTTTTACTTAAATAATAACAATATAAGAAAAGTAGATGGAAATTTGTGCTATACTGATGCCAGCGAACGTTCGGTACACACTCCGGTAAGAAATGCTACGAATAACTGGTTTTTTTTTTCACAATAACTTCTTGGGGAGGAAACCAAGATATTTTAACAACGGTTACGGAGATTTTGTGACAAAGAGAAATACTTCTGGAAATGGAGCATATGTTTCTCTAATTTCGACAAAAAAAGGACAAATAGAAAAGGACGAACAAACGCTGAATGTTTTTTTTTTCTAATGTATCTTTAACAGGCTCTAAGGTCTGCGTTCTTCGACACGCGAAGTACTCGTATAATCCAGATTAAAGTTACACCGTACGCAACAACGGCTGTTTTTAAGTATTTACACCGTATGAATTTGGAGCGATTAAGAGTGATTAAGAGCAATGCTCCTTTTAAATTGGAATCTAATTAGTAATTAAAAAAAAAAAGAAAAGAAACGAGAGTCACCGGTGTTCGTGAATTAATGAATAAATACTCCGATGGATTATTCGAATATTTCGATCATGTATACATAATTTTTGATTATCTTCTGTTAAGAAAACTTTTGCAAATAATCCGTATTAGATTATTGTAAATTATTCCAACAAACATCGGTGGAATGTTTTCACAATAACACAAATGCTGTCCTCCTTGCCCTCTGTCATCTACTGATCTAGTGATATATTCGCGAGAAGAAAAAAGAAACCAGTCAGTTTGTGCGTTCGGTCCATTCCGATATCGATAGATAATAAATGTCTCAAATTTTGTGTGTTTGTGAGTGCATTCCGTGCAGTCTACAGTTGGACCAGATGTATTTCTTATACGCCCATACTGCCATCCTTAGCTAAAATGTCCTAGCATATCGGAAGAGTCGGAAAAACTGAGGTTTTATTCTTTTGTTTGTGCCAATTTGTTTCTGCAACTGGAACAAGTAAATTAGACACTTTCTAGACGTCTGTAAAGCCTTTAGGACTTTCTAGCTTCATTTAGAAGATAGAACACGCATGAAACTTCCAATATTTCAATATATCTTGAAAAATACAAAAATGCGAGATGGGACATTTTAATTAAGGATGGGAGTATACGAGAAGGATAAGACAATTCCACGTGGAATTCTGACTGGCTTTATTGGTGTCTGAATCTGCGAAATCGCGAAGCGCGAGATGTATCTGAAGTTGGAAAGTCAATTCGACGACAGCACACCTTTGTCGCGTTTCGATCGCGAGAGAGAGAACAGGAAGAGGAGAAGGCTGAGGAAGACGAAGGACGAAGAAGGAGGGTGATAAAAACGAGTTCGGTTCCCAGGACGGGCAGGAAGTGCCTAATAGCCGTGAGAGGATCGCCAGGAAGACGGTGAAACTGGTTTATAGTCGCGTACATCGGGGAAAAGATGAATGGACCAAAGGAGGAGGTGGGACGAAACGGGAGAAACGCGCGAGGAGAGTTAGTTAACTTCTCGATATGTTCCTTTGATAATTAATGAACGAGCGCGCATCGTTCTCTTATCTCCGAGTTTAACGATTCTTAAGTAATTCGACGACCCTTAAGTAGTCTGACAATTCGTCGACCTCGTTTTTACATCTTATCTATCGAACACCTTGTGAGAGGACTCACAATTTTTCTCAGACGAGGAACGAACTAACACCAAGCTCTTCGGATTTAGGACGGAGATAAGATATTTTTCGTGCGCTAGTCGCGGACCCTTCAAATTATTTCTGATTATATAAATTTAATTCGTAAACTAAAGTTACGTCGCGCGACTTTCTTTCACGGAATTCTATCCGTAAAAATTCTTTTCCGACAATATTCTTTTAAACAGATGTCAAATTTTTATGTGATTCCACTATTTATCTTAAAACTCTTGTCGTGTTCAAAACTCTTAATGTGAGTCCTGACGACTTCGAAATACGCGGTTGGGAATGCCTGGCATTTGTGAAATGCCACTTATTCCCGGTAGTATTCTAAGCTTCCTATCAGATACGACGCGGTGTTACGTAAGTCACCGCAGAGAGAATACCGTCGTTGATATCCTGTCAACTTTTCGTCGATTACACAAGATATCTAATAGATTCGGGGAAAAAAAAAAAAAACAAAAACCGTGACGAAAAAAAATTCCCAACCCTAAACTTATTATTTTTCGAGCAAGTAAGCAAGTCATGTCTCCTCTTGCGTGCGTGTTTTATTTTAGACATCCTCGGTATTTTCCATTACGCGCGAAGTGACGTTACCTTCCACTTTGCGAGCAAGTAGTCGAAGATCATTCATGTTGAGCCATGGCTGCCAAAGACGCCGTCTCTTGGATTGAATCTCCATTTTACCGACCTTGAGATCATCAATCGCGAAAGCGCATGTATCAAAACGGACACTTGACCAGAGCAAGATCGCGCCGAGAAACAAAATTTTTATTGTTCACCGAACGTACGTATTGTTTTTTTTTCGTCGCGAGAATCTTGGTTGGTTTTTTTTTTTTTTTTTTTTCACATTTCACAAACGTGTTCAGAAGCAAGATAATACAACGCACAGCACGACAAGCGCATTCCGCATTTAATGTCACAACGAATGGACTAATCGACGAAACATAAATGAACTTGGATGAAAGTTCGACTGGTTGTGGTTTTCCGAATAAGATAATTTTCGAGAAAATATCGATCGACTTTGTTTTTATCCTATCGGACGATTGAAAACACCTTCAAAACAGTGCGCACACAGAATGTTTTTTTATTTTGCAAAAAACACTTTTCGAGAAACAAATATTATTCACGCGTCGCTCCGATCGAAGTTTCTCGAACGATACCTTTACGTCCTTTTGGCCAGAGGCGCGAAACAAATCGGTGACGAAGTGTTAAGAATCAATCCTCGGATGCATTTTTCAAAACAATATCACACACTTTCGTCATCAAAATGAAGGAACATTCGTAATTTCACAGTAAAGATCTCCGTTTCTTTCAGACGTTCTTTCCACAATAGAAAAGCCTGCCGATGTTTTTTCTCTTCTCTTTTCTCTATTTTTATTGCCCTCCGAACGTACGTAGCATCACGTTTCTAATTATCGGTCGTCACGAGTCGCAAAAAGACGCGTAGACCGAAGAAACTCACGCGTTATACGGAAGGAAAAAACGAACACAGACGAAAATTCGCCGAAAAGTTATCGCGAAAACCACAAAACGCAGGCACTCGACGCACGGGAGAAACGCGAGACGGGAGGAGAACTCGATGTGCCACACGCGATATACGAACACACTCGCGAAGCGCTGAGAGAAGTTTCACAAATTCTCTCGACGAAAAGGATCACGATCTCGCGACGCGCACAATGCGGAGAACGACGAAAAGTGCGACAGCGACGACAAACAACAATAATGACGATGATGAAGTAGAGAAGCCGCGCGAGAAGTCTTCAAAAAAGCGCGTCTTCTCTCAAAGAGGCGCGCTCGCGGTTTCGTGAATGCCCCTCTCACGACTGTCTTAAGATTCATTCATTCATTCGCTGCCTCTCTCGGCTCATCGCCCGCCGCCACCCTTCCTCCCTCCCGCCACGTGGGGCCGATGGAAGTTGCCTCGTACACACACACACGCCGCCCCGCGATGTACAGGACACGACGACGACATGTGCATCACCGAAGGGATATCTTGCACGAATATACCGTGAATTAAGCGTATATTTATGAGGTAGATACTATATATACAAGCGCGTCTCCTCGCGTCTCTTCTTTTCTCGCTTTCTCCTTTTCCCGCCCGCCCCGTAAGATCTCCTTCTGTCTCTCTTTCGCAGGTGGAGTCGATGATACACACAGGGTGTGCCGAGAGACACAAAATTCGCGTGCGTGTGTTGCGAAGTTGTGAAAACGCGTTGCAAAACCGCGGCTGGTCGTAACATTTTTTTCTCTTGCAATTTTATTTGAGAAGCAATCTTACACGAATTGTATTCGTAACTAACGTAACGTCGTGCATATATACGATTAAATTCTGCAAGCAATATATACGTCCGAAATAAAATATGAAGATTTATTTTGAACGTGGGTGAGGAGAAGTGGGAGATGTGTAAGATATTTTAAAAATTTCTTCTCGCGCGAGATGTTGCGCGATCGTTTACTGATTTAAAATACGACATGTAATTCCGTTAGAGAAAACTCTTGACTTTGCATATTGAAACTCGCACGTATGTGAATATCGTCGCGTACAACGCGAGCGATAATTCTGCGCAACCTTGTATATGCAACGCAGACGCAACTGACGCGACGCATCGATGCGCTGCATGCGCGAATGCGTTGTTGTGCAGTTGATAGCGCCGCGCGCAGCGCTTATTTTAACCCTTTCGTTATCCGTGTACTACACTACACGTACCGTACACGAAAGCCCATTGACTCGAAGTCTGCAGCATTCTCAGATACTAGCTATATATTTTATTACACGGAAAAACTCTCTTTCGGTTGTAAAATTTTTGCGGGAGTAAAGTTTCTGTTTCTCAAAACATTTGCAAAAAAATAAAAAATAAAAAATCGAAGACTAGCAATATTAATTCATATTTGCGTACAATATTAATTCATAATATGAATTAATATTGCGTGCAATATTAATTCATATTAACAAAATGTTATATTATTGTGCGTAAATTAACAAAAATTAAAATACCGTGATTTCATTCGCGGTTGCTCCCGTACATTCAATTGTGTGCGAAGGCTGCTCAAAAGTACTCAATTGTAATAAAATCGATTACGTTGGTATTTTATATCTTCATTGAACTAATATTGAAAGCAAAGTACAATAGAGAATTAAGCTGTCAATGCGCAATTTGTTTTTTCATCCTTCTTGAATAAAATGCATCGATGCATGAAGAACGTTCCGTTCCGTTCGAAGAATAAAAACTCAAGATCAGCAAATGCTACTCGAAGTTGCATCACGCGTAGTTAATCTACAGTACGTGGAATCGCGACTATATACGGCGACTATGCGGAATCGGTTGTGACATTTCGAGATGTATGTGTAGGTATATACTATTCATCACGTGTATTTAAATGGGATTAGGATTAAGCTCATTATAACACCCTGCAACTGCTCAACCAATAAACGGCAATCAGCTCTATTATGGTTTAATGTTGTTAAAAAGTTGTATTTTATATTTTAAATATGAATATAAATATTATAAATATAAATATACGTATATTAGTTATATTTGTTTTATAAGTCAAAATCAGCAGCAAATGTAGTTTATGATACAAGCCGTTTTTAGGTAAGAATTTTTTTAAACAGGTAAATATAAATAAATATTAAAAAACAAAATAATTGCGTTGTTGAGGTCTTATAAGTGACCAACAAAGTAACGAAAAAATTACGAAAAAAATAATTCTCCAAATTTATCTTTTTGATATCAATATTGTTTTACAAGCAACCTTGTGTGCCTAATACTAAGAAAATACGCGTATTCGAATATATTGAAAATTTTTTTAATTATTAATTAATTATATATAATTTTCCTGTCTTCGTACGATGGCGTTGCGCTTACTTTGTTTTTAACAATCGTGCAAAAGTATTCGGATCGATACCGCAAGAGTCCGATTTCGTAAGAGAGATAATTGAATACAAAGCCGAAGAATGCGATTGCTCACCCGCGATCGTACGATCGATTCCGCATAAAAACGACTGGCATGGATATCGAGATTGTAACACAGTGTGTTATGATCGTGGATTTATGTCAGGTAATGGCGCATTGCATTATGACTCGCGGCACCTGCGATAATAATAGTGATATACCTACGGCAATGCACTACATCTTGCATACGAAAGAGTCTGGTTAACGCCACATTTCGTGCACACACACGTGCGCGAAATGTAGAATGACTATTAAATAGATTATGCGCGGAATGTGTCGACAGCATGTCAAGTAGCTGTTTCTGAAGTCTGCGCATTCCGCGCGAATTCGATCACGTTTACGTTTCACTGTGTGTCGAGTTAACGTCTCCATATATGCCGCATTTTCATAAATTATACCGAAGAGCGATTGATAAGTATCCGAAACGATGCGTTTGGATAAAAGCGACAGTGATCTGACATTGTTTGGTTTGTCGTTGACAGGTTTCATTCTTTGCAAGAACAAATGTTGCCATCTGGCTGGCTCGTTATCACGTGCTTGTGTGACAAAGTAACTCGCCGAAATAGAGACGCTCTCGGTGATTTTTGACACAATGCAACACAGCCCGCGCTCTCAACCGTTGAAACGACCAAAATTCGCAGAATCGTCTTATTCGCAATTTCCATTGTATTATTTCCGAATCTGGAAAATCGGCTCGGCGAAAAGAAATTTTCAAGCAACGATGAAGTCATCGATGCCGTAAATAGTTAAATACTTGGGCGAGTTGTCACGTAAACACTGTGTGCGATAATGAGCCAGCGATATTTGTTCTTCTGAAGAACGAAATTTGTCAACGACAAAACAGAAATGTGTGACATTACTTTCGTTACTTAAGCGTCGTTTCGGATACTTATCAATCCGCCTCGCATATATCTGGTCCGCGTCTGTCTGTTACCTGGTTCACTTTCCGTGTACTCGTATAGGCCACATAAAAAAAAGTGTACAAAATTTTGTCGGAAGAAAAAATCATATTTTTATTTAAAAAAAACAAAAAAAAACATGAGTTGGTCAGGAATTCCGATCGATCTAAACAATCACGGGAAGGACTTCGAAAAGATGTAATAAACTGACCTTGCACCATTGTCGCTGCTCTGGAGAGGACGTCCAAGGCACTCTCGACGGCGGACATATCTTCGCTCCTTCCGTTTTATTTCGTCCGCTCTAACTTTTCTTCCTCCTCCCTTCCCTTCTTTCTTCCTTTTAGCTTCCTCTTCTGCACTATCACCTCACGCCAATATTTACGCGCACTTTGAGACCGGTTCGCAAATTCTAAACCCTCCTTCCTCGCGGTGCCGCGTGTCTCTTCGTCCTCAAGAACACGTTGTTTTCGTTCCGCTTTGTTTCCACGTCACGGAATGAGGTGCTCTGTATAGGGACAGAAGTCGAAACTTTAACTGTTTGGGCCTTTCTCGCGGTCCGAAGGCGGCGCAAATAAAGTAAACCGAGGATTAAAAAACGTGACATTGTCTGTGGAATGCGGACCCCTTACCGTCCTCTCCTCCCACCCAACCTCCCCGTCCTTACGCAGACTCCCCACCCCCGCGTTTCTCTCGCGGGGCCTCTTCTCTCGCCACATATCTAGCGATGGGACCGACACGCTGGATTATTGCCGATCGACCGACTTATCGATTGCGTTAATCGCACGCAAACGCGCACACACGCACACAAATATCGAATATTATGTGAATAATGTTTGTATGCTGATGTGTGAAATATCTTGTTATGAAATATCTTTGGGAATTTAAAAATGAGAAAGATTTCTTTCTCTGCAACAATATTATCATATTGTCATCAAATCAAACAATACATTTCGTATAGTTTCGTTTTTAAATTAAAGCCGGTCAGGCGCTTAAAAAATTAATAAAAAGTGTTGCACGTGCTCAAACAATTTTGTGGAACAAAATCCGATGGTTGTTGCCGATTTGAACCCATTGCTACTTGTGCATCGCGCGGTCTCCTCCATCTCTTTCTCTCGCACGCCTTTCCCACTTCTCGCAACACTACCGTGTATATATGTGTATGTATATATGCTCGGCATCACAATTTTATCATAACAATACAAACATCCTTTTATCCGTCGTCCTTCCGCTCTGTTTATGATATTCTGCGTCCTGTATTTTAGCTATTAGACTTATCTCAAAGAATGTTTTTTCAGAGAATGGAATTTTTTCTCACAAGTCAGTGCGGGAATAAAATTTATTTTTCTTCTTTTCTAAAATTTGTTCAAATAGTTCTTGTTAATTTTCAATAATCCTTCGTTAAGACGATGTTTTATTTCGCTCAAAAAAAAAAAAAGATTTAAAACATCCGCAAAATTTCGGAATAGCGAGAAGTCAATTTCTATGATCGTAAAAATCAGACATTCGCAACTTAGTCAGCAGGCTGCTCTTAATCATTAAGACAAAGCGAGTTGAAAATGTCCACAAAGTGCCGGTGTAAAAATGACGCACGAACGCGGTCAACCGAGCCGGAAACCGCGCGTAAAAATTCACAACTTGTTAATCATTTGTTTCCTCCGCGTAAACTTAAACAATATATCGTATTAGCATGTCTTTCTTCAAGATTTTGAGCGGTTGTCTGCTTCTTTCAAAAGAATTTCACAAGAATTTCTGCAAGCACCGCCCGATTCCGCATGTGTTGTCATATTTGTCGAGTTCCTCGCAAGATAAAGCGACGAGATAAAGCCGAGAATAAATCTGGTTTACAAAGGCGTGCCGTTTCTCGGCCGTGCCTCTTCCTCCTCGTTTTATGAGTTGGTGCACAGTGTAAAAGGCCTTTATGAATCACGCGTTGTCAGTCACCGTGTTATTTAAACGAAAGGACGGTCCAAATAAAATGCATCGCGCGAAAGTCCCATACGACATCCCATGCGACATCATTACATGTTTGAAATAATGCGCGTTTGTGAAATTATAAGATTCCGTGTGCGAGTACGCCAATTAAAATAATAGTCAAAGTAAAATTTAGATCCGCGAAAGACAATTCTTTTAATAAAGAAACTAATCGATGCGATTAGGCAATATAAACGGCACTGACCGTTTATATTTCGTACAATTCTTTTAATTTTTAACTCGTAAATTTAATAAACTCTTTTGAATTAAAAAATTTTAATTGCGACAAGGAGACAAGAGAGAAAAGATGCTTGTTCACACAATTTTACATGTAGCATGTAATTAAGCTATTCATTTGAATTGCTGTTGTTCAGAAAACCTAACACAATGTACGTTTTTAATTCGGTTACCGAGGAAAGAGTCAAATTGACGGTGTGTAATCTACAGAAAGAGAGAGAGAGAAAACGGTGAATCTTCACACCTCTGAACTAACGTCACGCACGCGATCGAACCACTCGATCAAACGAATTCCCACGCGATGTGTTATCTCGGTCGAAGGTTGAACCGAATCACGAATGCTAGAAGTATATCTCTCCATCGAAAAGTATTTTTAAAAAGTATCAAAAAATTCACGCGGTCAGATTTGTGTGTTGTCGTAGACTATTAACAAGTGTCAAATTTATATAAAATTTGATTTAAAAAACGAAGAAAATTGTCTTGTATCAAGAAAAAACTGTGAAATACGTAACAAAATTTTGTTCCACTGTTTATCGTGACGTATAAATTTATATATATTTAAAAATGATATTTATTAGAGATAAATATCAAAAAGTTGCTTATTTCTACATTTTGCTGCTGTACTCACGGTAAAAAAAAAAACTCAATTCAAATGTGAATATATTAAATAACAAAGCCTTATCTTTCGAATTCTTGTCTCTAATACAATAACACAAAGAAATTTAGTTCTAGATGGAAAATATTAATTTGTAACAAAAAAACTATTCGAAAAATACTATTTAAAAAATATTTATAAAATTATGTACATATCTCGTTAAAGTTTTTTTTTTTTTAAAGAAAATCGACTGTGAATCCGCGGAGCTGTACATCTTGTATATATACGCACGCACGCACACATATAACGTCTATACACCCGTACATATACGCACTGAATAGCACGTGGTATGCGGGCGATTATACACGCGACTGCGGAGCTCGAGAGCTCCGAAACACCCGATCGAGATTTCTCACATAGCGTTGACGAATCCGCGAAAAAATATCGTTCCACGAAGTGAAAATTACTTATCATTTACGTATCATTTCAATATTCTATTTACGTATCATTTCAATATTCTATACGTGATAGATCGTAATTACGAAGATACTTAAAAAAAATTGAGTAAGACAATCTCTTTACAAATGTGTTGAGAACTTTAATCCGAGAGAACGGAATGGTAAAGAAATACCAGAGTTTATTCAGTAATTCCAAGAATGCCGGGAGAACAGAAATTCGAAACATGTTGCTCATAACACTTTTTTCAAACAAAGACTGGCGCAATCACGTGAAAAACCTAACTATATCCTATATCAATGTCATATTCCGTAACACTTTTTTCAAACAAAGATTGGCGCAATCACGTGAAAAAAGTTCGACGCACCCAATGGAATTTCAAACGCGAACGAGTTCCATCGAACTTTTGCGCGCAAACGTCAATTGCTATATTAACTACTTTTTTGTTTGCCTGAACATGTTCAAAAATCGAATATTGTACTTTATCAAAACGTAAAAATATACACAAATATCTATCACATGCATTTCATAAAAATGTTTCATATTGTTTTTATATCGTATATGGGTGTTTTTTAAAATACGTGTGTGCGTATGTATGTGCGAAAGAGAACTATATATTGTGTAATGAGAATGATACAAAGAGTACAAAATTATTAAATTACAAATATATAGTTACACACACAGAAGTTGTATTTTATTTTTATTTCTCATTATATATAAAATCTTTATAAAATTTGTGAAAATTTCTTTGCGCGAGTTGTAATTGATTCTCGGCCTATCTGCAAAGCTCTCTAACAAGAAAAGTTCAATATTTGTTCGAAAACAAAAGACCGCGGTTTTCATAAAGTTCTCAATCTTGTATAGATTTCTCCGCGTCGTGTCCGTGCACTTTCTACTCTTTACGCGTTTAAAAAACGGAGCAGGTGCAGCGCGCAAAAGTTTCGAATGCAAAAACGGAGAATAACAGAAACAGAGAGAGAAAATGATCGAAAACCGCGTCGCGGACGCGATATATCGACGCCCAATGTGTATTGTATTGCGAATAAAAAAAAATTATCAGAATTTGTTTTCGCGTAGAAATCCGAACTTATCTTGAAAGATACCGGTTTCGGCGAATTACGAACTTTGAAAAACGAATTATCGAACGTGTGCGCAGATAAGACGAGTGCGCGAATTCCGCGCGGTGAAATTCCAACACCGTGGAATGCGCATCTCTTCGTAAATTCGCAATATCATTACTTTGCAAATATCTTTTCCGATATCTCGAATACAAAGATAAACACACACACACATATATATATATGTATATATATATATGTAATATATAGTATATAAGTAGAAATATATGTGTATGTATAACAGCGCAAATAAGCGTTTTCGTGAAATTGGGATTTTTAACGCGGGAGAATAACGCGCGCCCCACGTTTCAAACGTTATGCAAACAGAATCGCGCAAAGCAGCTTATTCTCGAAACAATGATAAGTGTATACCTGTCGATATCAATCATCGACAATGGTTCTCGAACGTCAGCTCGAACGTGAACGTGAAACGCCGCGAATGTGAATTCACCGCAAAATTCCAAACAAGAACGAAATGTCAGTTCGCACGCTCGTCGTCCTCGGGATTCCTTCGTCGTGATTTTTTGTTTTCAAATCGTCACGACACAAACAAGTATATACCTGCTGCGAAATTTCTCGCCGAAAGAGGCGCGCGCGAATTCTCGGTGCGTTTTATCGGTGTCACACAGAAATCTCTCCTCTCACGCGGAGAAGAATCTGTACCGCGCTACGAATTTTCGTTTACGAAAAACCGAGAAATCGTCGCAATTTTATTCAAAATGTCACAAATAAAATCCCGTCGTGCGAACGATACGACGACGGGCGCGCTACTTCGTTCGTCGGCGCCGCCGCACGGCGCGCGTCTCTCGACGTTCGCGAGGAATCAATAGAGGAATGCGGCGAAGCGTAAAAGAATAAAAGAAAAAAAAAACACACAACGGAAAAAAAGTAGCGCGCGAAGAATACGGTAGTTTTTCGAGAGAAACCGCGCCGACATGTCGTGTCTCGTCGCATAGTTTTATTTCACGTTCGTATATTTATATTACGCATATGTGTGTATACATAATATGCATATATACATGTATGTATACATTAAATATCTACGTGTGTTTTATGTTTTACTCACCCGTACTAGACTCGATCGCAAAGCCGGGATCGCGTACGAATTCACGTCGCGACACTCCTCCGTTCCGTGTTGACACTCTGATAAACGCGACGTCAACTGATCGGCACGCTTGTGACCGACGCGTCGTGCCGCGATCACGGTCCCGTTTTCATTGAAAACGACGAAAATCTAATGGTATGCGGGCGGGTGGACGCGCGCGGCACGGCCTGTTTGACACGACAGACAGACCTCGGCTATCCGCCCCCCTCCCTCCCTCCTGCCTATCTCACCCCCGCATTCTCCATTGCCTACCCGACCGCACACACCCCCACCGCCCACCGCGTGCGCTCTCGAGCATTACGCTCTACGTTGGAATGTGCGGCATGCGGGACCGATCACTGCGCCGCGACGCGGCAAGATCGCCAAATCGGCGCCCGCAGCCTTGTAAATACGCGAGCGCGCGGAGTCTTATCGTCCCCGCGCGATACCACACGCTGCGATACTTGGCGGAGTATCGATATTAGAAATTCGAACGATATATTCGGTCGGAGCCCCCGTTTCGCTTTCCGAGAACCTCGTGTCCTCCATTCTTCTTTATCTCTCAAAGAGAAACGATTTCGTGCGTCTCACGAATTTCTAAAATTATTTCTATTTGTTTTTTTGATTTTTTCCTGTTGACAAAAATGTACATATGATTTTCCACATTTATATTTATTTACTATGTAAAACAGAGAAATTAAAACAATACTTGTATCTTCTATTTAAACAATTAATATATGTACATATGTGGATATGTACACATATTAGCGTTAAATAGTTTTAAAAAATTACTAAGTAAACAATTGTTATCTTTTTTTTTAAATTATTGTATTTTCCTGTTTTGTTCCTTATTTTGGACGCAAAATATTAAATCAATCTTACGTAACACAAAATTCTTCTTTTCTTCGTTTTCGAAATTCACACTTTTCATTTGTAGTAAACAAGTATTGTTTTATACATTCTTTCAATTTCTTTCTTTTTTAATCGAGAAAATTATGATATCACGACTATGGTACGTAATCAATTCAGATACTGATATAAAACAAATCTGCCCGGACACGTCATAGATAAATATACTTTCGACGCTACAAGGAAATTTGATTATTTCCGCTTAAAAATTTCCAATGCTAGTTTGAAATTAATCTCTTATAATTAAAAGTTTTAATAATTGAGATAATGAAACGAATCAAAAAGTATTTTAATCAATTTTGAATACGTCTGAATATTCAAATCGATTATATTTCTACGGTGCAACTTCTTAAGTTGCAACTGCTGACGCACGTGATATTCGTTAATATTTTTTCTGTCGCTGTTGCAGTCGTCTGATACGACAATCAGTCAGTAATCACAAGCAAAACAAACAAAACAGGATTAAAAAATCGCTAGAGATACGGGAAAACAATAGTTTTTGAAGAGATAATTGTTAGATAAAGTGAAAAATCGTTCAGAATGTAAAAAAAAAAGTATATTTATCATAAGTCTCAAAATGTGCATTTATTATAAGTCTCTTGTCGAATTATAACATTCTCAATCATAATGGATTATAGTAAAAAAAAAAAAATAAATAATGCAATAAAATATAAATATATAAGTATGCAATATAATTTTTTCTGGTATTATGAGATAGATAACATTCTTCATGAAATAGATAACATAAAATAAATAATTAATGATGTGTATATATATATATTAGTATTAAAAAAGTCTATGGTAAAACATTACATTCTTTGTGACGTTATTTTATGCGATTGACAATGAAATCAGCCATAATAATCAAAGCTTTTTGATAAAGAATTGTGCGATTTTCCTCGCTTCTCGCAGTGTTTTTTTGCCAAAAATTTTATCCATTCGAGTTCATTGGATTTGTGTACCAATTCAAAAGTCTTTTCTACATCTTCAGGCTCTTGGAAGTAGCGCTTGATCATAGCGTTCACTTCTGGATACTGTAACAATCAAAATATTATTAACACCTTGGAAACGGCTCGTATTGGCCTTATATATTTCTTAGTTTGAATTTTCACGGGTCTTTACAGATTATTCGTCAAAATATTATTGTTTACAATATAAAATAAAATTATAGCTGTAATTTTCCATCAAAAGTTGCTTGATTGTACGAATTAATAAGTTGCGTATTAACTTGTTTACAAGCAAAAAGTACATATGATTTTAATCGCACGTGGTCGTATATCTAGCGAATAAAAAAATAGCAATTCAAATTCTAATTCGTAAATTTTGGCCATTGCAACAGGTGCAGTGTAGCGCCATTGTTAAAAATCACTGAAAACCGCGAGTTGTCACACAACATGTACCGGTTGTTTATTTGTCTGGCTGCGTTTCGAAATTCACTGCCAGTATTAGAAAATCTACAATATATGTCACGTAATCTATAGATTTCCAGTTCTGAAAATGAATGACGGAACGCAACTTCTAAAAAGTGAAACTAGCAGTATAAATATTGAACATTAGTTTGTATAATGTTAGCATTTAACTTTGTAATGCTTACCAAGTAGAAAATTATAGCACTATAAATTAAATAGTTATACCAGTAAAAGTAAAACATAAATCTGTGCATATTTATTTATCAATGTTACAACCCGTATTTATTTTACGTATAGAAATATAAAAATCTATGTTAAAGAGTATTAATAACATAAAACATACAATCACAGATACGCGTAATACAAGTTAAAAAAAAAGACAGACAATGTGCAACTACAGAAGCAAACATATAACAATCTTTTATGTCTTTGTCAAACTGTATGATTTTCTGTATTAAGATATATATGTGTATGTGTGTGTGTGTGTATATATATATTTATTATTTATATATATATTTACATAAATATATATATTTTTTTTTTGTAAGGTTGAAAACTTTTGATTTCATAGAGAATACTTTAAGAATATACTTTGATTAAACCATTTAAAAGTGATTTTGTATATCTTATATAAAACTGAGAAAAAAATTATATATTATTAATGTACAAACATTGCAACATAGATTATATTTAAAATTCATATTCTTCTTATACTATTTTGTAGCTGTGTATTTTAAATTGCACTATCAAAGTTGCTTCTTATGTCTCTTCTTCATCCTCGCTCCAAGTGTCTATTGTAGAAGATATCTGTAAATTATTACATTTATGAAATTTATTTATTTATGCATAAACAAATAGAGATTATTTGACAAGTGTTATAACATTATATACCTTATCCAGGTCTGCTTTCTTCAATACTTCTTCAAGTCCTGATAATCTCTCGAGATAATTTGGCACATTGCAAGCGTCAAGTACAAAAGCGAAACCGCGTTGTTGATATTCTTTAATTAAAGGTGTAGAACACGCCGTGCAATATGCAGATCTATGTGTGACTGTTAATTTCATTTCGTGATTCCAAAGAAAACCACGTATTGTATGAGGTACACCGCCCAATAATCCTAGTGATGGATTATCAGTAGTTTTTCTAGAGTCATCACTATCGGAACTGACAAACGCTCTGGCCAAAATTCTTGAGATTGTGAAGAAGAATAGATTAAAAAATCAATTTCGTAGTAATTAATTACTATTATAATTATTAGAAGTGACAAAATTCGTGTATATCAGATGAATTTAGCTTACCCTTGTGGATGTTGCGTTATCGCCATAAGTAGTTCGACCGCTAAACCCGCAGCGATTTGCGACAAACCTGGCCGACTGACGGTACATTGCTGATCAAGCGTTCTATCTGTTTGCGACTAAAATATAAACAAAATTATTAATTATAATTAAAGAATCAAACTTGTTAAATTAGCATGCGCTAGTTTACAGTAAATTTTTCATGCTTTAATGCAAGAATGTATTTTAAATGAAGTACATACGTTTCCTGGCTGCGTAACATCGTTACAAAAATAACATCCAAGATTCAGTCCTGATGGATTTTGAATCTTTAAATTAGGTGAAGAAGAATCAGAAAGATTTCGCGTGCCGTGCCGTTGCACCGTGTAAGCATCGAAACCCAGAGCAGCGTTAATAGCTATTTTGTTCATTGCGGCGCATAAAAGAGTGGGCAGCCATCTGGCTTCTCTTGAATCCAAGAGCAGAAACACAACGTCATGACTGTTCACGAGTTCTTGCAACTTGTTCACGGCTTCCTTCGTCGATTCCATCATACTCTGACCGACCACGTGACCAGGCATGGGAATATGCAAAACTGCACTTTCCACATTCTGTATATATTTGATAAAATTAAATATATATATATATATATATTGTTATGATGTTTATAAAACCATCTTATATATAATTATGTAAATTTAATAGAAATACTACTTGCCATAGTAGGACGTATTTTAAGTAAAGCATCTTTCGCGGCGTGCGCTTTGTAACGTCGTTGTACTGCATCTTCATGTGTGTACAGACTCTGGCGCACAGTATTGCTGTGAGAGACAGTAGAACTATCTACGAGTGTCATGTTATTGATACCCCAGCCGAGGAGTACTCTTGCCACGGAACACCCTAATGTACCAGCGCCCAACAAAAGACATCGCAGACTACTGATCTTTTCTAAATCTAGATCAGGTACAAGACGCCACTTCATCAATTTCAGGTTGAGATTGATCGCTTTGTCTGACAATCTAATATGACATTAAATAAAATAAAACAACTTTATCTATAAAGATCAACGATGATTGACTTGAGAAAACCTAAAAAATCTTACTTGGCAGGATTCATAATGTTCGATAAATCCGCGATGTTAGGACCCATTTTTCCATTCGCGTTAGCTTCCCAGCCTACTAAATGGCTTTTGAAAATAGCTTCTCTCACATTTTCTGTATTTTTTTTTACATTTATCCACATTTCTTTCATTCTAAGTCTATATATAACTGCGCTTTGTACTTTATCGCTTCTTATAGACAAAACTTGGGTAGTACGTGTAAAGCAATACTCAGGACAATGCCACAATAATAGACACAGAAGATTTCGCAAAGGCCATCCAGGCTCTGCATTTATGCAAGGATCATAAAACGCAAAGTATATGTGATCCTTTAATGGTATCTGCAATAATATTAAAACTAAAATTAACTTTTGTTAATAATATCATATTAATTCTTAGTGTTTTGAAAAGTGTAAACAAATAAAATATAAAAAATATATTTATTTATTATACCAGTTTTGAATCTCGAGCAGTCAATTTGGCATTTTCCACTCCTTTTGCCAAAGTATCAACACTTAAATTGTCTTTTCCAGATTTTTGTACAAAAACTGTAAAAAAGTTTCTTGATTTTGCATCAAGCTGAAGAAGACTTGTATGAAGTTTATCTATTTGACTAGACGTGAATTCGCTAGATGCAAATTTTGTTGGCTGATCCATATAGATTTCTGGCAAAGAAAAAGGGGTTGGATGCGCAGCCCAATAATGAAATCGATATTTTTTTAGATCAGAAAATGCAAATATTAAGAATACTGAAAGACGCCAAGGTTCTCTCACAGCTGAGCCATCTGTGATACTGTTAATGATACATTTGCCCATTGTATCAATAAACTCCTCAGGATTTATCTGTCTAAATGCTTCATATGTATTTGTGTTAATCATATAGCCATAACAAGCTATTCCTGCATTGTGAGAAGTTGTCTCCACATCTCTACAATTTATTTAATTGAAACTTATTTCATTTATTATATTGATAATGTAATTTATATCTTATTAGCAACATACATGAAAAATATATTATAAGATATATATATACATAGATAGATTAGTGAGTGTATTCATGTTTGTTATTTACAATTAGTGTAAAATAAGAAGAATCACCTTATAAAAATATATCTGTATAATACTCACTCATTAAATGATGTACAATCAAGAGTTAATGGATTAATTCTCCCTTCATTCATTGGTTTGAGAGAGAAACTTCCCCATAGATGTATATCAGACTTTTCATCTAATTTTAACTTATCTATTTTTAATTCCGCAAATTTTGCCCAAAATGTTGGATCTATTATTGTTTTCAACTTTGTGAATTTTACTATCTCAGATGACATGTTGTTAAAATTTATTTGAGTCTGAAATATGAGAACGTGTCAGAACACACATATGTCATTCATTGCGATTAGCCAAAATTGCGAAATAATAACATACCTTTCTATCACAAATTCTTTTACAGATATTCTCTTCCTTCAAAAATACATATAAATTACTTCATCTCCTTTTTTTAGAAATGCAAATTCAATGATTTAACGTAAACATTCCTCTGCACGCAGCAGGCATTTTACACGAAGTATTTGTCATATATCAAACACTGTGTGCACTTAATTATGCAGGAACAAACGATGTTTATCTACAATAAAATGAGTGTTTAATAAGTACGTAAAAATACTTTGTTTATGTATATACACATCCATGCGCACATACAATTCTCCATCTAATAGTAGAAACTACTGAACTACACAATGACACCATCTAGTAAGAGGAAAAGACACACAATTAGAAATAACTCTGATATTTACCGCTAGATGACGTTGTCAGCAGATAAATTAAATTAGTTGGTCTCTATTTTTGTGTACAATTCGTTCTCCAAATTTTTTTTATCAAAAGCCTTTCGTTTTGAGCACATTTGATTATAATTTTACGTATCGATATAAAATCTCTTTTTAAAAACAATTCTAAAATTTTTCTTAGCTTTATATAGAATCGAGAATTTTTTTCAGAGTATAGCAACAGAGAGTAGGTTTCTCTCTGGTAATATATAATTTCGTAAAAGAAGTTTTATAAAAAAAGAAGTTTTTGTAATAAAATAGTTTGACTTAAAATTTTTTATTTAAATTAATTTTTGATCATTTAATTTAAATACAATACGTGTTGTGCGTGTACATGGCGCCTGTTCTTACCTTAAGAGGGTCCTGAACCGTCCTGTTATTACCGACCGAACGAAATCGTACTTTAGATTGCATTTCGTAATTATTGCTCGTATAGGAAAA
>QVNV01022681.1:0-27728 GCA_014825455.1 Pseudomyrmex pallidus | reverse complement strand
CGTCTAATAGCCGAAGAAAGAGAAAGCAATCAATTTTATATACAAAAATTTATTGCTGCGATCTTTCTGTTTCCGCGAGAGAAAAAATCGATGCGAGAAAAGTTTTATTTTACGAGCGTTTTAGCCACCGTTCAGCTTTTAAATGTTCTTTTCAAACTTTTGCAATTTTATTTTACGAACAAAAGGTGAACACACGCCAGGATTATTGATATTAAACTTCCATTATTTGATGGGAGAAAAACGAAATAGAAAAGTTTTATTTTCGATACGCGTTGAGGAAGAAAAAAAGAGAGAGAGAGAGAGCATTTCTCTCTCTCTCTTTTTCGTTTCCGGGTTTCTATTGTTCGCCTTCCAGGCGGCAACGATCGGAACGCAGCAACGTTGAAGCTTTTGTATCACCCATCTTTGTCGTGTGTTGCCACACACATTCAAACGCGTATCTGCAGTAATACACGCTGTGTCATCTACAAAAAATTACGTAAATTTAAAATATTTTTCTTGTATATCACCACTGTATTGTCATAATCTTATCCGTAAAACATCGTCGTCATGTGATAATTTTACAAAAGAGATATCTCTCGCACAAATGTGAACGAATACAAGGATCGGGCTTCTCGAACGAATCGTCAGAGAAAAAGGTTGACAACTACTGCTGTGCACGACACATTTTCCCTCGTTTTTCTTCGCTCACGCAGAAGCCTGAGATCTCTCGGCGATATTGAACGCGCGAGTTCGCACACGTGCCATGTTCGTGCTGGCGACATCGTCGCTGCGCTGCGACGCGCAGCTGCATGATATTTTTACCGAAGCAAGAGGAGAAACCTAATATTTTTTTTCTTTCAAAAAATCGCACGAGACGCGAAGCTTAAAGAGAAACCCTTCGCGACGAAGGAAAGGGTCGCGCGAGATGCATGAGCGCCCCGTAAATTCTCGCTCGCCGCTAATCTGATTTTCAACAACGAGTCGCCGAGCGGCGGCTACCTCTCGCGTGCCAGTCGACGATAAGTCGACCGCGTGGATTACGAAATGGCTCGTTAAAATCGTTAATCAAGAGACGCGCGAGACCTTGAGGATTTTTCAAACATTCGCGCGATTAAGACATCGATTTGAAACTGCGTGGCGCGCGAGCCTTCCGTGTGTGTCTGCGGTAATCGCGAAATTAAATCGCGAATTGCACATTCGTGCAGACACGTTTTCGCGAAGGAAATTATCGCGTTTGCAAAACGAAAAGAAAAAGCACGATTTACTCAGTGAATGGACCTTGATTCCGTTATATTGAATCTATTGCACACATTTCCAGAGCGATACTCTATAAAAAGAGAACCGATGTCATCGATATTCGATTTTCCGTTAATTAATTCATCGCGTTTTCCTCAGCGGTGATTTCGACACTCGTCACCTGTCGCGCGCGCTTCATTTTTTATCGTTATTAATGATCTCGGAAGTTTTCGATTGACTCTCTCTCTCTCCCTCTCTCTATCAAGCAGCTGACTGCTAAACAAAATCTCAATCTCGGCGTTGCATGTTGTCTCTGTGTGTGTGTTTTTATATATAGACGCGCGCAGGTGAAAACGAAGAGTTTTAAGAAATGCAACTACATCCGGCAACTACTCGCGGTGACACGACAGCTGCGGCGGCAGTCGACGCGCGTAATCGCCGCTGCTTCTGTCCTGGGTGTGTGCGCGAGAGAGCGAGTATAGATAATTTTCTTGCGCATTCATACGCGGCCCTCGTCTCCTTCGTCTATCCCATCCTTGTCTTCCTTTCTTTTCCGTTGCCTTCTCCGGACACTTCACGTGTGTGTATGTACACGCCTCGCGGATGATAGTCACGCATACGAACAAGTCCCTCCCCTCCGCGCGGGGGGAATTAATCTCCTCTCCATAATATATTCCCTATATCCTCTATAGGATATTCCGATACCATCGCGCGTCTCACTGCGGTTGTCAATTGAGTAGAAAATAAAAACTCTTGAAATTGCATTCGAGCAAAATAAATAGAAAAAGTAACGTTTGACATTTTTTTTTAACAAAATTTATGCCATTTAAACACTCGTCTTGTAATAAGTTATTATTTTTCTGGTGTAATAATTTTAGATTTTAACGTACGATCTTTCGGAACATCTGGTGATGTCGTGGACACCACCTTATGAAGAAGGAATTTTTATTCACGACTGACCTTGTCGGATGTCGAGACGTTTTTCGTGCAAACGCCGCGCGCGCGAACGGTATTTCTCCGCACAAAGAATACACTGTGTTCGGAGATTATGCCATCGTCAGTCGTGTCGAAGAAGAAGAAGAAGAAGAAGAAGCTGACAAGACTTGAGATCTCGCGAGACGAGAGACAGTCGATTCGATAAGGCGTAAAATGCGCTGTAGTCGGATGGAAAATGAGCAGTCTGGCAGCGCGCGCGAGCGCGGCTGTTCCTCGCCGTTGCGGCGGTTTCTCTGGTGTGCAAAATTATCGATTCGTCGAGCAAAATTACAAAGACAAGCAAAAGTAACAGTTAGATATAAACAATTTTATACTTGGATCGATTACAAGTTGAGAATCGTATAAAAGAAAGAAATTGATATTATTTTCACGGAGATAAAAATAACGATCACACGACTAAGATGATCAAGCAATCCGGGGTATTGTTCTGTACGCGTTCCATTGCGATTTACGTTAATGAACAATTCGATATTGAAATCGCGAACCTGACGGGACGGATCTTGTTTTGCACATGCCACGTTTTACGAGGTAACGATGATCCGTCGACCCGGCTAGACCTCGTAATGAGATTTTATGTCTTTTTCACGTCCAGGGCGTGGCACAGCATCAACGGCCGGTCGACGAAAGAGGTGAAAGAGAGAAGAAAGCCGGTAAAACGTGCTAGGTATACCTGCGGCACGAAACCTCGCGCGCCGCACAGTCCGCGGAACAAAGAGACGCTATTCGTCTATGGACGCGCTCGCAAGAAGAAGAACACGCCGAAAGAATGTTGAGAGCGGCGCTCTGAAATTTTTACGAAGAAAAACCTTTTGCGCGCGATTTAGAATTCCACGAGCGATAATCCACGTGCCAGAAAAAATTCCGGAGAAAATCGAGCCGGGAATGATACAGCGCGCAAACACTTCCTGGATCTGCGCTGCGGAAATATTAGCGAAATTAGTGTTAGCGGAATGTAATCCCATAAATCTGCAGCGTGATTGCCATAACAGTTCGATGCGAACTACGCAAATATACACCGTGAAAAAAACGCGCCAATTCGAAAATGAGCAAAGATCAATTGGGAAATTCGAAAAGTTAAATTAATTGTTAGTAAAGAAAGTCGCGAATAATTCTTAGAAAACAAAATCGGAAACAATGACATGTAATTATTTTGGGCGAGAGTTACGGAGGACATTTCGAAATCGTGAAAGTTTGTTAGGTCAGTTCGTGAGATATCGCGACAAACAACACTGGGGAGATAAAACCGTGCCGCAGAATAAAAATTGCAATAACGAGGGTTGCGCTAGGTTCGGGATTCGGAAGATTCTCTCCCCCGGGAGGGTGAGAGATCGGAATTTATGGTGGAGGGTTCAACGACGCAAAACACACATATACACACACACTGTGGGCTTAGAGTTCGCGAAATACGTTGCGACGGTCGGGAAAGTGTGCCAAATCGGCGCCAGCCGGCGCGGATAGGCGTCCTAAATTTTCGAATCCCGGAAGAACTGGAACTCGGACGAACGACGCAATCGGAAGTAACGATTTTCGGAGAAGAGGATTGATTTCTCCGGAGTGGAGAGGTCAGCTCGCGATGTGATATCGGAGCGCTTTCGTGTAAATTTTGACACACTTTAATAAATTTCGTTGTCTGTAATAGAGATGGTAAAAGTCTCTGACGTTTTAAAACACGTCGATGCGATATTGATACGTCAACTGAAGTTAATTGACTTTCTCGTCAAACGATATGATGTGCCGGAAACATCAAATATCGCTTGTCGAATTGAATTCAATCCAGCGAACAAAAACAAATCGACACGTCGATGCGATATTTTGCGCGTTTCATCGAAGCGAAAGTGTGAGAGAGATAATTCGACATCCTCGATCTCGCGGGAGAAACCGAAGCGTCGCGAGAGAAAAGGAAGAAGCGCGTTATGTTTTGTTAACATTTTGTCGCGGTCGTTACGCAGCATCTCTTCCGTGGCAAAAAGCAACGAGATTATCACCCGACGCTGTTTCCGTTTTATCGGCATGCACGAGGCGCACACTTTTGACGCGCAACCATAAAGAGTGCACGTGTTCGAACGAGAAGCCGACCCTCTTTAACTCTGAGAAAACGACTGCCGGCCGTAACATAAAAATATCCGAAGACAGGAAGCGTCGTCGTCGTCGTCGTTGTTTTCTTATCTTTTCCCCGCCGACGCGTAGATTACCAGAATGCGTTTTCGAAATACCACTAAGACGCATTGCTCCGTAAGGAGCGTTTCAGACTAGATTTACAGACATCTCGCGAGGTGTGGAACTTTAAAACAGTTAAATTTTTTTTTAATTTACGAAACAGCGAAAAAACTAGCTGTCGAAGACGTATCAAGAGCATATTTCTAATAACTACGACGAAAAGCATATAATTTGCGTTAGAAATATTTGTTCTCCAAATATCGTACCCTAACAAAGGTCGGATAGGGTTGCCATCCGTCCTCTTTTCCCCGGACACTGTCTTTTTTTTTTCAGAATGTCGGAGACGTCCGGATTTTCCGAAAGCGTCCGCGATTATTACGATCGTCCGAGGTTTTGCGGAATCTTCTAAATATTTTAATTTATTTCTTCCGCGTTACCCTGAAATAAAGTTGCCATTCGTCCTCTTTTTCCCCGGATACTTTATGGCAACCCTAGTGTCGGGACACCCCGCGTGACAACAATTCGCGACGCAAATACACGCACGCCCCTAAAATAATATCAATCTTCGCGCCGCTTGTTTGCTTGAGGAAATATTTTGGTACGTGCGCATTTTGAGCGATTCTGTGATGGGATCTCCGCAGCGCCAACGGAGTCGATAAATATGAGGTCGTCGTCTAACGTATTTATGGTGAATAAGTAAAGAAACCGGAGAAAATGTTTCTCTCTAGATTTTTCCCAGCCTTTCTTTATTTTTAGGTCATCTTTCTCTTTCTCTCCGTCGACGTAAAAAGAAAATAATAGAAAAAGCCTACAAATATAGCAAGTGAAAACAAAAAACAAGAAAATATATGTCGCCGCTTTAAAAAAATTTTTTTTTTTTTAATTACGGTAATTGCTCTCGCGTGCATTCTATGTTCGATATAAATTATTATTTTTAATAACCACTTTTTTCCCGATTAAGTTTCTACGGAAATTATTCCGTTTTACGTGCTTTTTTACGAAATTTATACGCGATCCGCATTGGCAACGAGCTCTCGGTAAAGAAGAAGACGAGAAAAGTGCGAAGGCGCGTCTGGAATTCCGATTTGAACGGATCGAAGAGCGCGGTGGCGCGGCGAATGCATCGCGCGAATGCACGCATCGGCGAGTTCATGCGGCGCGCGAACTGGTTTCGCATTAAACCAACCGATCGGTTATATAGCATTCTCTCTCTATATATATATGTATATCTCGCAGATATGATTCTGCAATGAGCGTAAATTTACCTACAAATTATTGCAATAAGTTTTATTTCAACTGGACCGTAACAAATTACGGCAAAGTACACGCGGTTATAAGTAATTCGAAATAACTTTCGTAATTGCGACTAAAACGTCGTTTAAAACGTTTGTCGTCGATATAATTCCGCACATTTGAATATTATTGACAATTACTGAAATTCTTTAAACATTTTTACACATTTCCTGCGTAATTCTGTACAATAAAAAAAGTGGAACGAAACTAATTCCAAGACGTAATTCGATTTACGACCCGTTAAAAAGCGATGGCGCCGAATGTTTCGGAGCACGGCACTGCGGACCTTGCGTACCGCGCGGAAGGTGCATAACCCACGGCGCGTACAACACATCTGACTGGTTAACGAGATCGATATTACGGCAGACGGTGTGGCCGTTATACGCGCGCCGTCTTACACGCGTGCACGCATGCATGTATGCACGCGTCGCGAGAATGTGAGCGCGTAAAGGACCGCGAGCGGCGATTCACACGCACGTGACACCCACACATCAAGTCCCCCCGACGTTGTCGCATATGGAAATGCGCGCGGGCGCGCACGCTCACACGTGTGTATTCTGCGCAGCGAGGAGACCTCGCTAAATGTGACAATCTACATGGCAATAATTTTTTTATACGCGCGTAATAAATTAATCAGAAAATTTAACTGTGATATTTAGTTTAAATAAACGTGTCGATTTTGATATTGTTAGCGCATTTACGTGTCGAAATT
The DNA here is from genome assembly GCA_014825455.1 of Pseudomyrmex pallidus. Classification (NCBI taxonomy): domain Eukaryota; kingdom Metazoa; phylum Arthropoda; class Insecta; order Hymenoptera; family Formicidae; genus Pseudomyrmex; species Pseudomyrmex pallidus. The sequence goes on along the minus strand of QVNV01022681.1, from coordinate 21,352 downwards.
CTACTCGATTGTATTTATTCAGGAATGCGCTTGATGCGGTTGATCAATGTACAATCTGTTTTGAATATAAATAATGTTCACATAATGAGGAACTATTTTCAATTCTAAACACTTCGAGGAAAAGTGGAGGAGAGAGAAGAGTCGTGAATACCGACCCGTAGTCAGTCAGTCCTACGCGAGTAAAGTTCACTCAAGTCTCTTTCTTCTTTCTTTTCGATCTTCCTGTTTTGTCCGTCCGACACGCGCGTGAGTGTGAGTGTGCGTGTGTTGTTGCGTGTGTAGTTACGCTTGCCAACAACGGCAAGCAGGGCAGGCCCTGAAGGCCGGAAAGTGTTCGTTTTGTCCCGTTGGAAGGACCGAAAGGTTCGGGTAACGAAAGGTCATCGCGAGCGAACACGAGTATATTGTCGAAATCTGCCCCTTCAACGTTACACATGCGACCGCAATATCAGATACAATATATTTTAACACGTGTATAAAACTCTAACTTGTTTTTGAAATAATTTCCGGATGGGGAATCTCGGATAGGTTTTGACCGAAGTAAAAGAAAAACTTACTCGCGCTTTCTGCGCAATGTAAAATTTCGCGATCTTGAACAAACTGATGCCGATTTATTTTTCATGCAAAGAAATTTCTGTTTCGTATATTGTTGCATTATTTTTCACCGCGCTTTCACGGTGCTCTCGCTCGATTATTTCCAATGCGATATGAATGGGCATCGAGGCGTTTCATAACGAGGTCGCGGGGGAATATCTGCATCGCGATACGCGTTGAGCCGCGTGAAATCTCCGCGGCGCCTGTTGTAGGAATTAAACCGAACGCCTACGCCAATGCGCGATTAGAAAGTCGCGATTAATATTATTTCTAGGAAGCAAAAGGAGATTTATTCTTTTTTTTTTTTGCGTCGAGTTTTATCAAAGTAGTCCGAGAGAGGCTTAAGTGGATGCTCCGGAGAGAAAATAGGTTTTTGTCTTCCGCGTGTGTGACGTACATTTACCTCGGTAGTTTCACGTGCGACACGGGCGCGGATCCAGTGTCGCTATGTCAATAATGCTAATTGGAAAATATACGATTGGTCGGCGCAACGATCCGTCGGAGGGAAAAAAAGTGTCAAGTGAAGATTGTTTTCTTTCGTTTAGCGGCGCGAAGAAAACCATCGGGTTTATGAGCTAAATATTTGATTAAGTATACGCAAAACAAGCATAAAATCGAGAGCTGAAATAACACGTTTTCGGTCGGAAGAGCGCGATGAGCGATCGTTAAAAGTAGATCGATCGTTATATGTTCAATGAGGAATTAGACACACGTGGTTACTCTGTTTCGACTTAAAAATTCAAACATTTTATGAAAATATCCGCAAACAACATAAACTGCAAATTTGATAACAACAATTCAATTGTGTCAATTGAGTTTGAAACAAAATTTTGTTGAAACGCAGTAGAATCCACGTGAAAAAAATTGATTGATTTACGGGAGATCAAATTTTTTCCGGGGTTTTGCAAAATAAAGTCACGGTGAAAAAGGCTCGGCCTTTTGTCGAGTTGGAATCTACGTAAGATCCCGAGAGTGATTCGACTATTAGGAGTGCCTGCTGCAAAACACGTTGCCGCCTTCGTCTCTTTCGTATGCATTCCATTGGTAGTGCAACTGTGTGTGTCTACGCTAGATCGCCTCTCACTCTATTCCACACCATCGACATCATCGACATCATCGACGTTCTCGAACGCCAAATATTATACGAACACGTGTAAAAAATTCTCGGTCCGAAACAAAAAGGAACGCGAATAATTTCCGTGCAAAGGAGTCTGCACGCTCGGGGGATTGTCGCTCCTCCCGTATCTTCCACGTAACGATTGTGGACATTCTGCTGAAAAACGCGGAGAAAAAGACAAACCGCGATCGCTTTGTTGATGAATCACTTGGATTTCTCGCGATTTACGTTTCCATATCGCAACGCGGTAATGTGAGCCACGTGTGTGATGTCATAGACAAAAAAAAAATAACAATAGCGATCTCTTCCACACACGTGACTAATTGTGAAGCTAATTCTTCTAGCTCGCAAAAATGAGCAAAAGCTGTGTGTGTGTTAGATTAAAATTCATAAAATTACTCGCGAATTTAAAAATCGCAGCGCGCGCACAGAGAAGATAGCGAAGTAGAAATTTATCGCACGATTTAACATTGGATAAAAATGTTGAAGGATGAAACACATAGCTGTAAAAAAAAACACACATGGCGAATGGAAGAAAGCGATGCAAATTTATGCGCACGCATACGGAATAAATTGTTCATTAAAGAGATACTCAAGATCCAACCGAGTTTTTTTCCGTACGGTTTCAAAAAGAAAAAAATATCCGTCCGGCGCCCGAACAACAAAATATCTGACGGCACGTGAAGCAAATGAAAAAAATATCTCTTCGCGTAATAAAAGACAAGAAATTACTTTTGCGTCAACAAAAATCGCGACTACGCGCGCGGCGCGTTCCCGTTTCTCTTCTCCTCACGCGGAACGACATGTTTATTTGCGAATCAACCAAACGTTTAGTTTTCTAACCGCTGTACGAGCGATCCTCTCGGGAGTGGAATTTGTCCCGTTTCTCTCTCAAGCGTCAACCTTCATTCCGTTTTCGCACGCGAGTTTGTTCGCGCAAGTGATACGTTGCTTTTTATACGCGAGACCATTTTTTTTTCTAAATACGAATCTCCGATACATCCCTCATAAAAGTTTATTTCAGAAAGAGAGAGAAAAAAGCGCGATATAAAAAATTGAGTGAATGCAACGGAATAAAACTTGCGTAAGCCAATATTTTTGCCTCCGAAAAACGGTCGATACGAGAAGGCGATTTTCTGTCGTCTGTAACTTTTCACGCACAACAGATTTGACTTAACGGCATATAAATTTATGCGAATTCGGTTTTACGTAAGTTCTGAATTCCGTTCGCAGAAATCGTATTATTTTATGTTATCCCGATGACAGAAAAATTGGCAACACGCCGCTACGTGTATTACGTTTTATCTCTTTCTCTTATGGTGCAACAAACAAATCGCACCTGTTCGCCCGTCGGAATCCCACGAGGTGAATTACGCGCGAATGAGCTCAATGACGAGCTGAAATAGAACCCGCCGTGAATGCGATTACTTCCTCGTGTTGGTGAGGCAGCTAATTAGAAATGCCTTAACGAGATCGGCCAAATTCGAGACAATTTGTCTAACGACGCGTCGAACGCTTCCGACGCACGTTCAAACGCAATAAATTCCCGAGGAGTTTTGTGTAAAAAAAAAAACAAACGCACAAGTAGCGAGCGATAAGCGTTTCGCTCCAGAATGAGAAAAGACGCCAGCGGTTTATTTCTCTTTGAAATTGCTCTTTCTCTCTCACGGAGCAAATAATGATCTCATTTGGTAAAATTAGAATGATCGTATGTTACAAATGTTTACTCAATGTCTTCTCTCAATGTGTTCGCGGATTTAATCCTTGTGTTTCTTACGAAACATCGACGTTTCATTATACCGATTTTCCGTCTGTGATTACTCAAAACAAAAAAAAAACAAAAAAAAAGAGATAGTAAAAATCGAAGATATATTTCCGGCTACGTGTTTCGAACATTTCAAGTTTCTCAAGTACGAATTGTGCGTGTGAAAAACGTCACGTTCTGTAATCTTAAAATTCTATGGGAATTTTCTAGGTTTTCTTTTGAAGCATTGTGCCCGTGAAACGTTAAGTTTTGTAACCTTAAAATTCGATAGACATTTTCTAAATTTCTTCTCACACACACACACGTGTTCACAAAATGTATTGCTGTGTGTGTACACATGTACATATATGATCAAAGAGACACGCGAATGTGTTTAAAAACTAGAACATCGCAGTTTCGCAAGCTTTTCCATCGCTTTGACGCGACACGTATGCCTAATAATCGATTATCGGAAAATGTTTATTTTAGGAGAGCATCTCTCTCGCAAAGAGGCGACCTCGGCAATCCGACATTTCGTACATGAGAGAACTTAAAACGACACAGACGAGACCGGGGTGGAGCGAACTCCGTGAAAAAAAAAAAAATGTCACTTACTATTGAAGATGAGCAGCTTCCGCGTGGAGCCGAGCCGCTTGATGGGCGACTTGACGCTGTCGATCTCTTCCTCGTCCATGATCCCGCGCCGGCGGCGATGCTTGTGCGGACCTTGATTTCCTGGGCTTCTCTCTTTCTCACGACGGGGCGGGGAGGAGGACAAGGGATGGAGCGGGGTTGCTCGGAAAGATGCGGCCACCACGCACTCACACGCACTAACACACGCGGGTGATTACTTGCAACACGACCGCGCGCGGTATCAGATGCGCAACAACCGCAACACGCGCGCAAGCCGGTAGCGCGTTTCTGTCGCGCCGCGCGCGAACGATAAACGGAGAGAGCGAAGGTGGACGCGGAACGTGCGCGCGTCGCGCTCGCCGCGGGTTTCAGAGCATTCTCTTGGGTGCACGAGGAGGCCCGTTTGTGTGTTGCCTCCGCCGCCTTGTCCGTCGAAAACCGGTTTACGGGCCGGTCGTTATAGGTAGCAGAGAGACGGTACGATGGAAGTTACTACAGTCGATGCGCGATGGGTTTTTTATTTATGTTTTTTTTTTTTACACACGCCGCGATTCCCCCGAGCGTGCACTTTGCGTTCACTCGTCCCGTCCAACTCGCGCGCGTACTGTGCGGTGTTTGCGCGAGCGTGCGACGACTCGTGGCCGAAGAGCGGCCGACGAATACCGAGGAGAGCCGATCGGCGGCGAATTCGAAACTGTCCGAGCGTGGTCAAAATGGATTAACGAGCCGATCGGAGCCGTTGCGCTCACAATCCGATTGATTCGAGTTCAAGCGGCCGCGAGCACGCCGCTCAGACGACTCCTCGTCGCGTAGTGACTACCGCTAGCTTGTCCACCTCGCTTGTCCTTCGAGACCGCTGTGGCGTGGATATTCTTGGATGAACGTATATACCTATATATTAAATTCAACTTCTCGGGAACCCTCCACGTCGCGCCGCCACCGCGTCAGTGCTGCGCGTCATCGCACCTCGGCCGAACCGCATCTCACTACTGTTGCCCGGCAACCGTTGGCGTGGAGTGGCGATGGCATCACTGGCGCCATCCGGCGAGAAAGACTGGAACCCATTTAAGAGAAACAAAGAAATAAAAATACCGACATAAGAATGTTGTCGTAATTGTTATCGTAATTGCATGTAAATATAATTAAGTATATAATAAATAATTGCAAATAATATTTTCGTTATTTCTTGCAAAATGATTTCTTCATTTATGTTTGGTAAATAAAAAAATTGACCTAAAAATTTTACAAGTATTAAAATATCAATATTACAGTTAAAAATTTACAATTAAAGAAAATATAACATTTTATGGTATACGACAGAAACATTACGGCGCGATTGTTAAAATATTAGAAGGGTTTGCGAGCCATGCGCAAATGTTACCGGTTTCTATGACTACCATAAGGAAAAACACTTCTATATTCTTCACACACGTGTGCATAGCGTGATTCTTTTACATTTACCTTAACAATATCATCGAACACACCAACGTTCTTCAACATCTGACGCTCTATACTTAACTTCCCGAAAAAACAAAATGGAATCTGAGAGAAGCGGTTCCGGTAAGATCGGAGAACGGCCAGTCACTCGGTGGCGCAGGGAACCGGAAGACTTCGCCGGTCCTTCAAACAAAGTAGTAGACAGACCTCCGACAGGCTTCGTGAGACCTCAGAGCAAGTTCGAGCGACCTAGATCTCGCCGAGGATACAAGGACGAACCAACGGAACATGTCAGCTCCGCTACTTTCCGCTCGGGGACACCTGGACGTCTCGCCCTTGCGAGGCCACCGTCGGCCTCCCTGATGTCCAATCGCGCGCCAACCGCAGGACTCACCAGAATAAACTCCGGACTCGCACGTGCCGGAACAGGACTCGCGTCCGCCAAGTTCAATGTGAACGTTCTGGATAGACCAATTACTCAGCATGGTATAGCAGGTGTGCGACCGGGCACCACCAGAAATTTACCCCTGACAAGGTGATTTTACTACGCCTGTTTTCTCAATCGTTAGTTTCCCTTCTAAAATATATTTTATCAACAATGAGCTTTGATTTTTTCCAATGTTTCTCAGGCAAATCCAGGACAAAAGGTATTACGAGGGTCTGCTACAGTTGAAGATACGAGAACTGACGCAGGAGATCGCGACGATAATGAAGGATATCGAGGTGCAAAATAAGGAAAAAGCGACTTTTCTGCACTACGACAAGAGAGCCAAGAGTCTGGCCGCGGAGTTGACGGCGCTACAGGCCGAGTTGGCGGATTACAATCTCGTAGTGGAGAAGATGACCGTGGATGTCGACAAGGAGGTAATCGAGCAGGAAGCCAACGAGCTGGCGTTGCTGAACGAGCGCAGGATGACGGAGGTCGAACGGATGTTCGAGCAACGGAAACAGATAAAACAGAAATTGTTTAAGATGGAAAAGGACATCGAGAATGAGAAGAAGAGAACGGAACACATCATCGAGAGCATGGATCCGCACACGAGAGAGAGATACGACGATTTGTTCAGACAGAAAACAGAATTGCAGGCGCAAGTGCAGCAGATGCAGCGCGAATTAGATCAGTTATCGAAGGACCAAGCGTACCTGGAGGAACAGATAGCGATGTCGCAGATGAAACAGGAGGCAGTCAAGCTGCAAGTAAGAATCATCGAGGCGGAGGAGAGGCGGGACAAACTGCGAGAGGAGGAAAGCAAGAGATTATCGCCGGAAGATGAGAAGGAGCAGCTTCTGCAGAAGATCAAACGCGACAACAGTGACATTGCCGCGACAGAAGCACAAATAGCCGAGAAAGAGAAAAAACTGGCGGAACTCGAACAGCATCTGGAACAGCTGGAAACCGATATGGAAGACAATCAGTCGGAGAAGCAGGTCAGGTATCAGGAACTGCGTAAACGCGAAGAGATGATGGAAGAGTTTATGGCCACGTACGAGCAGAGCAAGCAAGAGGAATTGGAGAAATTGGAAAAACTCGAACGAGAAATCGTCGACAAGTTGGAAGCTGCGGCAAATGCAGTGGAGAACAACGAATACCTGACGGAAACACAAGAGACAGCTGTTTTACGTGACAAGTCACCGTACAGTGATTACGAGGCCACTCATCGTGACGACGAATTCGAAGAGCTGAAGAAAGACTACGCGGTCATGCAACAGACGTTCAATAAGCTAAGAATCCTGGAGGAAAAGCTACAACTGGAATCGAAACAAATGAAGGAAAAACTGAAAAAACAACAGAGCGAGTTAATCGTTTTGGAGGATTTGGACGGTTTGAAAACGCGAAACGAACTCAAACGAGGTGAATTGATTACCGAACGCGAGGAATTGGTATCCGAGGAATCGATTCGCGAGAATGAACTCAAGTCTATGCGAGAGGAATATGACGAACTTAGAGAGAAACTGGAAAAGTACGAGGTTTATCCTGAAATCAATAATTTGGAAGACAAGTTGGACAGCTTGAAAGAGGAGAATAAAAAAATCGAGGAATTTATAGCTAAAGAGAAAGAACGTGTTAATTATGAACCGCTCAAAGAGAAAACCTTTAAATTAATTAACGATTATAGCGTAATACTCCAAGAAAATTTAAAATCTCTTTATTAAACTAATTTGCCTACTTTTCATTTTTAATAATAGCAACATTTACTTAAAAAATACAGTAACAATGTCACTTCAAGATGAAGCCGAGATTAGAACGATAGAAATCCTTAGAATTAGATTTTTAAATAAATAATGATTACATGATTTCTGTTGAAAAATTGTGTTTTTTTTTTTAATTTCTATCGTCAGTTTCATCTATTTTATCTTTGGAGTATTAATTTACGTGTATGTACACATATAATATGCACATATGTTTTCTTTTATTGACTAAAATTATTAACATTACTAACATTTACTTCATCGTTATCCTGTTCAAACTCTGGAGGGGGTGAAACTTTATTTGCCAGCAGAAAATGACTAAAGTTGACTCTGAACTGTTTGCTAGGTTCGATATTTTTCGCACACATTATTTTCCAGAGTTCCAGTGCGTCGTTTACTTTTCCCTTTTTACCTGTGAACACAAATATCAGCACAACGTGTTAACATCGATACGACTTGCTCGTTCACCCCGTTTGGAGATAGTACTTACTATAAAAGGAAAGAATCAGTTCACTCATCTCAACGAGATTCAAAGTGTGATTGTTTGGAGCCACTTTAAGAATTGTCAAAAGTGCATTCATATCGTTTTTCCTTTGCGTGTAGGCGAAGTACTCAAATGGTTGATTGGAATTCTGTAAAAAACAAAACAGACCATACATTCCGAAAATCGTAGAGAAAGTCTATTATAGAAAATCACACAGTAACATAATTGAAGAATTCAAACAAGGTTTGCATCTCTCTTATATTTGTATCTCTTCTATAAACAAACTATTATTACATTGCGAACACAAATATCAGAACGTTGTACAGTTACCTGTAGTACAGTTTGCAGTTCTTGCGTCTTGTTCAATATTGCTAATGCTATAGCTACGGACATGTTGGCCGAACCGAGTCCTGTAACATCAACTACTGCTTCATATACTGTTTTTACGTATTTTTTACTCCAATCGTCTTTTCGTCTTAACAATTCCGTTAGTATCTCCAACGCTAACGGTACTTTTTTGAACTTATCATAGCATGTCATAAAGACTTTTATAGCATCTGAGAGATCGTTACGTCCCAATGACAATGCTACCAGCGGTCTTAACATTTCAGTACTGAAATCACAATATTTCTTTTCCACAAGCATGTTTAACATATCTTTCGTGTGAGAATGATACTGACTGCACGCCAGCGTATCCAAAAGTTTTTTACAATATTTTTGCGAATCATTTTTAATTTTAACATTAGTGGTATTTTTAATCGTTTCGTAGGCTTTATTAAAATTGCCCTCCTGTATTAATGCAGTAGCAAATAAAAGAATTTTAGAGTTATCTATACTGATATCACTAGTCAATATATCGGACAACGTTTTTTCAGCTTCTTTTAAGTTGTTACATCTTGTATACCACTCGAATAAAAGAGTCTTCAGTCCGGGCGTCCAATCATACTGGCGTGCGTCGAATTCACATTTTATTTCCTCAAATTTCTTCATATTACGCTCGTAGAGATACGCTTCCATCAACTTACGCAGAATGGTTCTGGTATTTAAATTTTCGCTATTTAGCTCGATCAAATGATAGTGTAGTTCCTTCGTGGTCATGTATCTATGCTGAAGCATGTAGGTAAAAGCTGAGTTTTCCAGATTTGTGTCCACCATATTGTCTATCAGTTTAAGTAGATCTGTTTCTTGCGCAACATCAACATATCTGTTCAACAATGTATTTTTGAGAATGGTCGCATCTCGCTGCGGTATTTTTGCACCTTGAAGTTTAAATTCCTTCAAAATAGATTCCATATCTTCCACAAAGAACGCCGAATGCTCATCTCTTAACAGCATTTTCAAGAAGTAAGTGATAAACTCTTGACCTTGTGAAGACATCGTCAATATTGCTACACAATTTTTGGTATCTTTTGTAGCAAAGTAAGCATTCACTAGAGGCTTTATCAGTTCTCTGTAAGACAATCTGACTTTACTATTCTTGCACACTAAGAAAGCTTCTCGTACCCGGTTGTGCAACAGTAGGTAGACTACGAGAGGTACAGCTGTGGTGGAACCAGGTATGTCATATGAATACAGTCTTCGTAGAGTAACTAGTGGATCCGCCATGTTCACAAACGGATATACATAGTCGCACATCGTGTCGAAGTCCAACTCCACGCCTTCTTTATACATCCTCTCAATGAGATCATATACCTTCGCTTCTCCTTCTTTTTGCATTATGGCCAGTAAGGGCCAATAATAATGTGGACGTACCTCCATATTCCTATTTCTCATTGTTTGGAATATCGCGAGACATAGATCTGTCCTGCCCAACTTCAAACCAATCTCTGCTGTGTTGGTCAACGCATACGGTTCACACCCAGATTCCACAAAGTCATTTGCATATCTTGCGATGTCGTCGATTGGAGCATTTGCAATGATTAATTCATTTAAGAAATTATTTACAAAACTGTTTACATTATTTTTTGTTGTATCGTTTATTGCAATACAATTTATGATAGCATAAGCATCCGCAGTTCGATTGAGTCGTATCAATTCTACTATTAATTTGGAGATATCGGACTCTATTTCAGGTAATGAGGCCATTAGATAATTCAGAACTACAGGAATATGCCTACCATTGTCGGATGTACTTAAAACCTTTAATATCCTCAGAAGATTTGCATTGCTCTGCGACTCGTCGTTCAGTATCTTGACTAGTTTTGGAACGTCACCAAGTTTTGCATATCCACACGCCAATTCAGTGTGTGCTTTATCTAAGGGCAGTTCCATATCTCGCATGAGTGTTATTATATACTCAGCTTCGGCAGTTTTACCACTGATTGCATAAGTTTGCACCAACTTATTGAATGTCTCCTCATCAAGAGTTATGTTTTTCTCTTTTATTATAGACATGATATCTTGCAGATAGTTCATGTTGCCTGTCTTGGCAGCTACATTGAGCAGCAAATGATAAGTATATTCATTTGGTTCTACAGTCATAGTAGTCAAGAATGTTTTAGGATCTACAGAAGTAGAATTCTCAGCATGAACATCCAGCAAAGTATTGTAGTGGTCCAATGTCAGTTCTTCATTGTTGTTCTTTGCCAATTGCCAGACCTGTGTGTCAAAAAATTTAGTCAAATTCAATTAGCTTTAATATCAAAACATTATTATTGTACATTTACAAACATGTATCTTGCAATCTTACATCAACTCCATGTCATGATCAGCATGTTCAACAAGAGAAGAGAATTAGAACAAACAAAAACTCGTTTGTTTTGTGCATATTTCCTATCAGAAATCCTCCTATTCTACAGCCATTGGCTGTCAGCAAGTATTACACGCGCAACGATATTCTCGTTTTTCTTTCTTCATACACAGACCGATTCTCTTCTCCCATTGAACCTGGTATAACGTTCAACTCTACAAAGTGACTTATTCTACCTGATCCACCAAGTATTGTCTGTCAGTTGGTTTTAGATCGGATAACTGATTGCCGCAAGACCTGAGCAACAAAATTCCGGCACTGTGCGGTAAGTGATATTTACACTCGTGACATAACCCGATAACTTCTTTCAAACTCTCGGCCGATACTCGTCCTTGTTTGATATCGTCGCACAATGACATAACTTTATGATCGATGTCATCTACCGACGACTGCGGAACGGAGCTGAACGTTCTAATGCATCTCGTGGTGTAAGTTTCGGGTCGTAAATGCGTTTGCACTGAGCTGTAATGCACGTAACGGGAAACATAACCTTTGTATGATTGAAGATTGGCCGATTCGCGCAACGACGAATGCAGCTGCAGGCGGGCAATGCGCGATTTCGCACCGATTCTAAGAAATGTCATGTACTTTCTTAAATGCAACATCTTGTCGGCCTCGATCATCGCGCATTAATGTCACTAAGTGTCCAAGACTAAACCCGAACCGACAATGTCGAACGAAGTCCGTTCGTACATAACCAAAAAGTCAGGAATGTAAAGCCTATTTTACAAGCGCAAGATGCAAACGCAAGTAACAGGTCTCGTGGAATTGACCAATCACGTTGGTTGATGTTATCAATGTGATTGGTCAACTCTACGAGATATGCTACTTGCGTTTGCGTCCGCGCTTAATGTAGAACAGGCTTAACGTAACGAGCATGCGCAACACCGCTGTTATTGAGTGAATATCAGGCACGTAAAACCTATTATAAAAGTTATATTATTTAGGTATGTGTAATAATTATATTTTTTCACATCGGGATAATATTTGAAGCACCAAAAAAATAATTATAGTGGTCATACGATGTGTCATTAATTAAGTTCTCACTCAGGTCTTGGTCTAATCAGTCCTAACTTCAACAGTTGTGTGTAAACTTCATCTTTTTCGTTTTTTGTCAAAGTTTGCGGTTATCTGTGGTAAGTTTCTGTTTTATTATGTGCGTTTTGCAAGCCTTGACTAGATATACTGATAATATTTGTTGATAAGACGCAAGATTCATGCAAAGCAAAACAGTTCGTATATAAATTATTGAAACAGTTGAAACAACTTTTTATTCTTTTCTATACAGATTAACAAGTTTATTTACTTTTTTGTGATATTCTTTTGTATATCAATTGACATTTTTGTAAAGTGATTCCTGAATCAGATCTTCTGAAATCATGTGTTTCATATATTCTCTTCATAATCTTTCATATTCTTAGAAAGGTTAGAGGCATAATGCCACGATAAAATTTATATAAAAAAAGTTGTGTAATTTCTACATCTTCAGTGTAAAATTGCAAAATAGCCTGAAGTTTCTGTGTACGCTATAAATGTTTAATTGACTACTAGGCTCAAGTAGAGGTCCATATGATGACGTTGCGTTTCGCCATGTAATATGCTTTGTATGTGTGTCGTATGTCAAGTTAAATACATACACGTATCTGAGATATGTATATGTATGTAGTTGAAAGGAGTTTTTCTGTATGCGTAATGTAGCAAGGTCTACTATCTCTCATACAACAAGTGGAGGAAGAAGGCACAGACCGACACAGTCCGAGACACGGTCAACAACTAATCCGACTTCTCATTGCGCATAGTGCAGTGTCACTACATTGCATCATTTGAAAGCAAGTATAAAAATGGCTGAGATAAATCCAGAAATGCTGAAAGTATTTGGTTTTTGGGGCAGTATTTTGGCCCTGAAAGTGATGGCGATGGCACCGTTAACTGGCCGACAGCGATTTCGCAAACACGTACGTATCTAAATTCAATACTAAATGAGATAAAGATTCATTTTGCGCATTTACATTTCTATATTAAATGTACACTTAATATGTCATTGTTAAATAAAATAATATGGATATAGATATTTAAGATTGATGTATACAGAAAGATTTTACTAGTAATTCATTTTGTAAAACATGTACATTGAAATGTAGTCCACCTTGACCACCTTGATTACCACTTATATAAGCGTCCCACTATGTGGAACAGATAATGATGATAAACATAAGAGTCTTCCCTTTCCAGTTAAGAGCTAAACCAGATAAGCCTCCCCATCTTTATATTTTTATTTTTATATTTTTTTGGCTCTCAATTATATTTATAATTTACACTCACGCATATGTGTATATATTTTAAATGTAAGAAATGTGATGTATAGAAAACAACTTCTGTCTCCCATGTTTTTTTATCATTATCTCAAAGTTCAACTACGAAATATGTTTGTCGAGAAAGATATTCGATACAATTGTCATTTATCATATTTTCGATAAGTACTAGCACTTAAGATTCTTGAGTATTTGTTGCAGCTACAAGTGCATGATCGAAACCAGAAATTGTATCGAATAATCTTGTCACGCAGTTCATATATCGAAATAAATTACAGTAGAATTCCAGTAATTTCGAGCATCACAATTTTGACTTCTCTCTTATGGACGAGCCAATAATCCACTATTAGTGGTTTCTTGAATGATTACGCAATTCGTGAATGTGCGTCTATCCCTACTCCAGGAGCCTAAGAGAAAGAGAGACTTATGTCTTTCGTCTTTTGATATCAGCCGGTCGCTAACTGAAAGGAGAAGAAAATAATTTCGAATTCTAGGAAGAATCGAATGTTTATGCGCTCGAAATTACTGGTTCTGTTGTATTTGTGTACACATGTGACGCTACTAGTATTTAAAGACTCTTAAGATTCGTCAAAAATAAATAAAACCCTAATTGTTGCAGGTATTTGCTAATCCAGAAGACACTGAGTTTTCTGGTAAGAAAGCCAAAATAGCGTTCGATGATCCAGATGTGGAACGTGTACGAAGAGCCCATTTGAATGATCTCGAGAATATTATACCTTGGTTCATAACCACGTACCTCTGGCTTACTACCGCACCTGCGCCATGGTTGGCTACACTTTTGATACGATTTTTTGTACTTTCGCGAATTACCCATACTCTTTCCTATGCTCTTATTCCGCAACAACCGACAAGAGCAATAGCTTTCTTTGTGGGATTTGGAATTACGGGTTATCAAGCGATTGCTACATTGCTACATTATACATAAGGAGAGAACAGAAAAAAATCAATGTACGTACAAAGATTTCACTTTGTTGTAACGCATTACTTTTTTGACATTTGTTTTTCACTTTTTTAATATTTATGGTTGTTACACTTTTGGGAAGTTAAAATATGTATGGTATGGTTTTTCGTACAATAGATAATTGAAAAAGAAAATATATATGTATATTTAACTATAAAAAAATATATATTAAACTTTTAAGATCACGTAAAAATAAAGAACAACTTACGTAAACATCTCTTCCTTTATTTATCTCTCTTTCTCTTATCACGAAAATTACCATTCTACGTTTTACTTATAAATACAGGGTGTCAACAAAAGCGCAAGATATAATTTTTCAATAAAACGCATCATTTATGTGTTTTATTTTAAAAAATTATCTTGATACTACGAATATTCCTGGTACCGAACAATATTTGCTTGTTTGTATGTTTGCGTGACCTTGAAGGTGTTTAGATATATATTTCTATCCTTTTTTTGTTCGCAGTTCGCAGCAATTGCGGCTGTTACTCCCACCCCTAAGTACGGTTTATGCATTTTGTATGCGGAACGATTTTCATCCTGGGAAACCAGGGTATATAAGGGCATATAGCTTTTACCGCGCACGCGTCTCGAACATTCATCGAGGGCGCACACGCGAACTTGTCGTCGTCGTGTCGTACTCTTGTCACGATGTGATTATTCAACGTGATTGAACATGCCGCGATCCGCATTTTCATCGGGTTAAAACGCGGTATTTTTTTAATCTTGCGACGCGATGTGTTTTTGATGCAGAATTCTAAAATAGAAAAGCCAAGAATTACATGGTTTTCTAGCGTAACGAGGATCGATACCTGAAGCGTGGAGTGATCAAGAGGCGCGATCGTAGGTGAGCGCGCATAAATATTTTCAAGTATCTTTTTAAAGTAGTGATACTTAAAACATACAGAGAGAGAAAAATCAGATAAAACAAATAGCAATTCGAGACAATGGCTTTACTTTTTTTATTGTGCTTTATATTTTTTTAATTACGTGATGTATTTGTTGTTTCTCACACATTGTGTGTTCATTTATCGCACATTGCACCCGCACAGAAGCGTATTGTGCGGAAAAATAAGTAGAGTTCGCGAGGCGTGTCGCGGTGGCTGCGAAAACTCAAGAGAGAAATTTCTTATCTTACATCCACGCGCAATTTTCCCCTTTGTTCCGACGACAAACACGAGATCCCTCAGGTTACACGCGAATAGAATCAAGTCGCGGACAGGTTATTCCTACACCTGCATTTCTGGAAGGATCAAGCCGTTTTTCTTTCAACCCGAATAGAAAAGCCAGCTGAGCGATTCTTTCTCACGCGCAACGGTTTGCATAGGATGGCGGCATGTCTTATCGAAGATTGAAATGAGTTTCCAACTTCTTCGCACCCTAGTAATTTCTTAGAACGATCACGACCAAACGTAATATTTCTTTTTTTTTTTTAAGGTAAAGTTTGCCGTTTAAATCAATGATTAAGCAATGTTATCTGAAGAAGAGCTCAGAATGCGCACACAATTAGTTTAGTTTTTAATTAAAATCAAGATGCAGGACTTTATACATCCAGCATATAAACCATATGCTGGATGTATGTACATGCAAATATATATTTTTTTAAATTTCATTGGAGGTTAAATAGATAATTCATATACATGTGATGCAAAGTAACATCTACATGAATTTTAAAATTGCTTTTCAATTTTTTTATGTAGTAATTTACACGTTAAAAAAAATGTATATGTATATTTCACCTGCACATCTAGCGTATGTAAATTCCTATTTCTTGATTTAATCATAATACTTATTGAAGCCGTATAATTTTTTGCTAAAAACTATGTGGAAAATATCTAAAACACAGAAAAAACATTGTTTTCTATAAATCTATAACAACAAATAAGAAATACAATATGAGAATAAAACTATATATTTTATATAGTTTTCAATCACTTTAAACATGATTAAAAATATGTAATTTTTATGTTATAACGCGATACATATATAGTTTCGCACACGTTGTGTGAGGAAGGAAAACCATTTTCTGATCGCAACATGTTCACTAGCACTATATGTCAATGTTTTGCTACTTTCCAGAGCTTCCGACGTAATAAAATTTTCTCACACACGCGTAGACCGTAGATCCGGCTACATATACGTGTAGAAAAAATTCTTTGGTAGCTGTGATTAAAAATTCTGGTACGTTACAAAATTGTAATATGATTCTGTGCACAATTGATTATAGCTATCCTACGAAATGCACGAATATTCATATTGTGTTCCGTCGTATAAAAATTTATTACTCGGAATATTCGCACGTATATTTACGTCACGCATTTATGGTGAAAAATTATACGTAGGCATAATATTTTTATAAATTTCAAACAACAAAAATAGAAAAAAATAGACAAATCTCTTCATTTGTTTCATCAATACTGTCCATGGTTACCACATCTAGGACATGCACATTGTGTGCAAGCATGCACCCAATATGTACGCACATTCAACTTTAACTCAAAGAGAGATTTGCACGTTTTATCAGAGAAAATTTCTGAATAAAGAGAAAAACATTGCACAGATCTCGCGAAGTTTTTGATAAAAATTGCAATTAATATAATACAGATAAAACTATAATATTATTATATAATATATCGTTTATAGAAACAAATCTTTTTCAACATCTACAAACAAAAAAAAGAAAAAACATTCTCCCTCGTGCGTGAATTATATCGTGCAAAAAACAATTAACGCGTGTGCGAGCGCTTGTTTTATCTCAACTACCGCTCTATTGCTTAGATCGAATGCTTTATCGAACGTAGCAAATATTAATTAATTTGATGATATTGGAGGCGGTATATGTACATGACTACAAAGCCGATCTGGTATCGACCACGTGTCCAGTCCCTAAAGGCAGTTTAAGCACAAGGGATCGCAAAGCGCTCAGTCGGTGCATGCCTGCGGCGCGAGAGATGCGCACAGATGCACGCGGTGTGTGCATCTCTCTGGGTTCGGGCGCGGTTATCGATAATCGTGTCAATTTTCCGTGTCGCGTGGTCACGCCTTATACGTGCGTGCCATCCGTAATTGCATTTCTCTGTATCGGCTGTCACGGCGAGCGAACGCGCGCGCGCCGGTGGCTGCGATTCAATTTGCGTCGGGATTAGTAGCAAGATTCTAATCACGTTCGAGGGTGGAACGCTCCACCTTCATCCCTTTGTGGAAACGACGGACAGGCTAGTTACACCGATAAATCCGCTTGTTACCGCTCATCGAAGCGCGGATATAATTTATTCTGACGCGTTTTTTTTCTTTATTTCGCGTCGCACTTAAAAATGAGAAGAATTACGTAATTTGGCTCCAACGAACGTCAATGACAATCTCCGTTGCATATTTCGCGCGCGGTCTTTAAAACTGAGCCTTTCCCTAAATCGAAATTCCCCCTTCCCCCCAGGAAAAAAGTACGCGAGAACCACTGCCGCGACGTCTGCGTTTTTTTAGTGTCACGGTCGTGAGCGCGACGGGATATGGTCTCGTTGTATGTGTACAAGCAAGACCTCGCTCGCATTGGGGGCCCTGAGAGTTATTCTTCGAGATATTTATCGCTGTATGAAGAATATATCCGTCGAGAGACTCTTAGCGCCCGACGGATAAGCGAAACGGGGGGCTCGTGACATCACAGGCTGCAAATATGCGCCGACTTATCCCCCCGTCCGTTTCGGACGCGACCCTGTTGTGAAATTCGTTCGTGCCTGCTTATATGGTCCTCATGCATCTTGCACACAATCGGGATATGGAAATGTCGTACTTGAAAAGATCGTTCCTTGAGAGCGAAGGATGATGACAAAAAAGACACCGCGGAATCCTCGATCTTGAAAGAAAGGTTGAATCGCGATGCAGCGACAGAAAAAAAAAAAAAAAGAATCGAAGGATTCCGTGAAAAACGAATTGCAACGGGGGAAAACAGAGTGTTCATTGTAACTTGTTGCGTGATTATAACTCGCGCGTGAATAATCGGTAGGTTTTACGTCCGATGACTTCACGACGTCGAGACTGACTCGTGCTCTGACGACGAGTCACGTCTATTCTCTTTTTTAGAAATATAGTAAACATTATATTAAACGTTAATTTAAGATTCTGTATTTCTTTTAAATGTTTCAGTCAAAAAGTAACAAATACGTGTATGTGTAACTTCAAGAAGTTTATTCAAAAGAAAGAGCGAGAGAAGGAGAGTGCGGCCTTTTGCGTTAATTGAAATAACGCTGGGGCACGCGGCTAAAGTAGCGCACCGCTTGTAGTATTTGTAAATAATTTACGGACTGTGTGTAACATAATAAATTAGAAGTCTTAATTACTAAAAGGGCGTTACTCCCGCAAGATGCAACCGGCTGGTTCCTCTCTCTCTCTCTCTCTCTCTCTCTCTTTCTCTGACATCGACGTCTAACGACGCGTCAGCGGAGAAGGTCAGGCTGCATCGCTTCGTCTTAGAGAAGCGCAATTACAAAAGTTTCCCTTTTAACGTTAATTAATGAGAGAGTCCGCCGCGCACCGTACTTAATTATGGCGCTATCCATTACGGCGGGGCGGCCTCTTCTCTCCCGAGTTGGGCATGCTTTCAATTCTCCCCCGGGAGAAAGACCGCGCCAAACTGATTTACGGAGAGCCGATTGACTCTTTTTTTTCTCTCTCTCTCTCCCGCATAAAATTAACCCCGTTTGCCATAAGTATCCGCGCGAGATTCCTCTCGTTTTGAACGCCGCGTAAAAAACGCGCAATTTTTTGTACGCGAGGCACGCGTGCCGATATCTCTCTCTTTCTCTCTCGAAATCAATTACTGATTAAGGTATCTTCGCCGCGTGATGTCGCCATCTAAGAATTCGATCGCGTCCTTCAACGCGAAAAAAAAACATACGCACGTAAGTGGATCAGCGCGTGTTGTTGTTTCACAGACTGCGCAAAATGAATAATCATGCGCGCGCGTTTGACTTCTCGCGTACGGGAGTATTTTAATTACTTAGAATTAAAAATAGCTTTAAATTCGCGGTAGCATTATTGTTTTAAATTTAAATTAACGTCTGAAAATTAAATTAATTGCTTTATGCGCGATTGAAATAATAGTTCCCGGCGCTTTCGAGTGAATAATAAATTCGCGCGCTTGTTAAGGTCGACGAAAGTCGCAAAAGAACATTAATCCGGCGACGGAAAAATGGCGCGCACTTACGCACAGCTTATTACGAGTGACACGTACAGAATCATTCACGTTACGCTCACCGGTACATACGTATGTACGTGCGGATGACGCGCTCGCTCTCTGCGGTTACCGGTTCGCCTACGGATTTCGACACATTCGCCAAATACGGCGCATTCGAAGAAGTCGAACTCGAGAAGCCAGCGTCTGGTTTTCAGCCCACGCCGTGACCCGCCGTCGCTTTTTACGGAGAAAACACGAACAAGACGGGTGTGGTACTTTCACCCCTTAAGCGAAACGATCGCAGGGATGCACTCCGCATGATCGGAAACTTTTTGCGGATCGATCGTGACAGCTGTCACGTACAAGCGCGTCTCGAATCTTGAAAATATAAAATTTGCGAGAGTTGGCCGTTCGTGATAAATTTTTCTGTTCGGATTTTAAGACGGGAAATAAGATACGAAGTTTTACGCTCGGCGTTTTTCTGATCTTCCAATCTTTTTAACGTGTGACCTTCATAACACGACAGTCGGATTTAAAATATCCGTCAAGTCAGGTTTTAAAGCGCATGAGCTTCGAGCGTTCTGTTCGTGTAATAGACGATAGATTTCATTATGCATGTAAATCGTCGTAAGAGAAACAAGCGTTCATTACAGCTGTAATAAACGTCGTCAGGTCTAACCGTACGTGAGAATATTTTTCAACGAGACACACCTTGCGACGACGTTGACGCCTGCAAAGTGGACTCTACAGCCGGGAGCGAGTATGCTAACGCATTGATACAGACACGTTCCTTCGTCCGATGTATTTTAAAACAACGCAAAAATTGCGAGAAACAAATTCCTCGCGAATATATTTTCCTCCTCCTTCTTCTGTCTTTTCAAGACTCGAGGAATAAGTTTTAAAGAAATGGAGCTTCCGAATGCGGAAATGCTTCGAACAAGCAACAAACGTGGCACGTCGCCACGGAATAACATTCGCGTCACTTGCGCAACATTTGTTTCCTAGCCACGTAGAGTAAATCGGGCGAACAATTTTCTCGTTCAATCAAAATGTTAACGAACTCGTCCTGTACAACGAGACGTGAAGATCGCTTCACGTGGGCGTTAAACGCCCGCGTCCCGTTATAAAAAAAAAAAAAATGCTGCTCGCGCACTTCCTTCGCCGAATCGACATTTTTCGCAATGCGAGCGATGTTTGTTATCGCGCAATTTATTCCGATGAGTCAATGCCTGATGACCGAATACGGAAGGTAATCAGCTTTCTTTAAATAATCGCGATCGCCAGGTGGAAAAGAAAAAAAAATCAAGAGGCTCTTTTCAAGCGCGTAGTAAAAACATTTACACTTATTGACACTTCATAATATTCGACGGCTGTTTCATGTGCCACAACACACATCCGATTGTTCAACATTCGCGAACGCATGACGCGTGTGGCGGATCATGCCGTTCTTTTGCGGCCCGCCTCGCGCAGCGAGCCAGCTGACCCATTATTATTTGCAAATCATGCATTAATATTTTGATGCTCGCCGTATGCGCCGCGGACAGTCATTTACAAACATTTTAGCAATTTCAAACGCGAAAGCATGAATGCGGTAATTATCCTATAACGCGCGTGTTTGCTTTATTATCGTGTTTGCTGTTTAAATGCGCGTCGAATTGCGGCGCAGCAACTAAATATTCCTCTTTGCCATTTATTAATGTGAACATTTGCTTCAATGACCGGTGAACCGCGACCGCGCAATTTTTAGAAAAAAAAATATATCTACAATGATCATATTATTTGTGTGACGTATGTTTGACACAAAAAGATTCTGTGGCGAGGTGAGAGAAGATCCTCGACAACGAACGAACATACTGTCCGATGTCTTTCGCAGAAGATTTTTCAGGTGCTAATGGTATATATTACTCCCACATGATAACAGAGTTCTGTTATATATATAT